>OX442361.1:16901525-16940749 GCA_949357725.1 Hyperoplus immaculatus | reverse complement strand
TTCATCTTTTTCTCTTTTGCATGCTAGCTGCCTTTCCTGCTCAGTTCTCTCCTTCTCTGGGGTGTCAGTGAGGATACAGCTTGACATTTTCTTTTGTTATTGGGTTCCTTTCCTGGCTGCACCCTTTGAATAACATGTGACAACCAACCCCAACTGGAATTTATTGCTAGCATCAAGGCCAACAACCATCTGACAACTAATTAGCTTGCTAAAAACAATCTAAACTATAGCCTACCCTTCACACTTTTTTAGGGTAACAAGTAGGGCCCGACCGATTTTCGCATATTTCGGAATTATCGGTATCGGCCGTTTTTTTTTTTTATTATTATTTTTTTTTCAGGCAATAATGTGTTAAATGTATTTCTGCCCTGGAGGTAGCCTAATTGAATAGCATTAATCCTATAGCCTATTTACAGCAGCAGCAGGTGTGTTGTAATACATTGGATTAATTTACACTTGACAGTTCCCCCTGCAACCAATAGCAGAGGCATTGTTCATCGCTTGACAGTTAATAATAATAATAATTGATAGAATTTATATGGTGCTTTTTTGGAAGTCATTCAAAGACAATTTACATCATAGAGAATCATACATGTAGAAAAAGAAAACAAAATACAGAAAAAATTCAAATAAGGTTTGAAGTGGAGTCAGGTGTCATTATGCTTCCTTAAAGAGGTGACTTTTGAGTTGACTTTTGAATGAGTTTATTGAGTCTGAGATGCTGATGTTTGGGGGGAGGGAGTTCCAGAGGGTTGGGTGCAGTAAGATAAAATGCATAATGTCTGAATTTAGACATATTTGTTACACTTTATTTTTTTTAGACAATGCGTATTGCAATAAAGAAAAAGTTCCTGTACATATTTTCAACAGTACAAGGTGTATATATATTTAAGGGTTCAAAAAAAAATTTTTCAATATATATTTTGGAGATTATTATTTTTTTTTAATCGGCCGATTTAATCGTAATCGTAATTTTTCTCTGAAAATAATCGGCATCGGCACTCCAAAATCAATATCGGTCGGGCCCTAGTAACAAGTGTTTTGTTATAAACCCATTGTGTAAAAGCCTAGAAGAAAAATACTGTTTTATTTTCAATTAAACAGTCCTCTCACCTCAAATGCAGCAGTCTAACTCTAAGGAAGACTATGTAGGTGACCTCTGATCCCAGTTGTGGATATTTACATACCAAAATGTAACAGACAGCGCCTTCTGGTTCCGAGATATAACTGTTGTGACAACCTACCCGTGTGACAAATTACCCTGTTCTCCCCTAATGCAGGGACACAGCTCTCTACATTAAAAAAAACACTATCTATAGATCAGCACGCAGAGGTTAAATTACTGTTCAAACAAAAGGAGCATTAAGGCTACGGCTTCACAGTAAAAGCATTTCACTGGCTTCACATTAATAGCATTTCACTGGACAAACGTGAGTTGACTTTTATTTTGAAGTACGCCTAACAGGAAGGTAGCCGCTCGCAAAGCCCCTTCACTATCAGCATGTCTTCTGTTTTCACCAGTTCAACACGGTGAAATAAGAGGACAGAAAGCTTGTCATTTACAATACTTGTAACCCCAAGTTTACACCAACCATTTCAAGAACGTAAGTGGCATTCATTTTCGGTTACAGTAAGGTTTTTTGCATCAAATTGTACCGGAAGAGCTATCTGCTAGGATAAGTGTCACCGCTGACTATTGGCTTGGCATGCGTACTACAGCGATTTTGGCCCGTTTTCTCTGAAAATATGTGCATGAGTGAAGTTCTCAAATCAATTGCGTCTACACGTGTTAGCTTTTGAAACCAAAAACGGGAAAACTGTTACGTTTTCACCGTGTAAAGGGCCCCTGAGGCTCATCTCTCTTCCATGTGGGTGGCGCTAAAGAAAGTAGGGAGGAGCTAGTGTGTGTGTATGTGCGCGGCGCGTGTGTGAATATGTTTGAGAGGGCTAAAAAGGGGACAGGATTTATGTTGAAGTCCTTTTCCGAGCAGCAACCTTCAGCCGTGTGTATGTCCCACAGTATGTATGTATATGCTGACTTGCTAGTAGGTCTGACTTTCAACAAACCTGGCATCAGATGAGACAGCATGCAACAGTGGAACTCAGCATGTTGGATGAATTTTCTCTTGCTCTCTTGGGATTGGGACCCTCTGTCTGCTGCAGTGTTATTTTTAGTCAAATAATCATCAGCCCCCTATGTAGACCAAACATATCACTATATGAGAAGAGCTGTCTGGGACTTGCGGCCACTGCAGTCTCAGCATGCCACAGGAAGTTAAGGGGGGGGGAGAACAAGATAAAAGGCTGCCTGTGTGTCTGCCAGATTTGAGCCTGTTTAGGAGCTAAGTCTCCTCTCTGTTGCTGGTGGCTCTGCATAGACTTATTGATTTTTCTTGTTCGAATGTTGATGAGGACCAGTGGAGACAGAGAGAAGAGAAAGACACTACTGTCTACACGCACGCACGCTCGTGGCTTGGATCCTCTCCTCTTCCACACTAACCCCAGACTGCACTGGAGACAGTCTGCAATACACATTTTATGAGCCCTTCACTCGCTTCAGTGCTCTTGTCTTATTGCTCAGCTGTTAGTGGGGAAAGTTATGGCTTTGTTTCAGGCCCTGTTCTCATGGTGAAAACGTGACAGTTTTCCCATTTTTGGTTTAAAAAAAAAAACCCGTTCAGACACAATTTATCTGACATCTTCACTCGTACACATGTTTTCAGAGGAAACGGGACGAAATCGCTGTAGTAAGCATGCCAGGCCAGCAGTTGGCGGTACAAGGTAGTAGTAGATAGCTTTTCCGGTACAATTTGATGCATAAAACCTTACTGTAACCGAAAATTAATGCCACTAACGTTCATAAAGCGGTTGGTGTAAGCTTGGGGTTACAAGTATTGTAAATGACAAGCTTTCTGTCCTCTTATTTCACCGCATTGAACTCGTGAAAACAGAAGACATGCTGGTAGTGAAGGGGCTTTGTGAGCGGCTACTTTCCTGTTAGGCGTACTTCAAAATAGAAGTCAACTCACGTTTGTCCAGTGAAATGCTATTAATGTTTAGCCAGTGACATGCTTTTACTGTGAAGCCGTAGCCTTAATGCTCCTTTTTTTTTTTATACTTTATTTTTCGTTTTATATATGAGCATAAAACAACAAACAAGCAAACAAAAGAGGGCTAGGACATGACAGTACACACATTTAGAAGCAGGTACAAAACAGAAAAGCATAGGTGCAGTACACAATACAAATATTTCTCACATTGGAATGGAGTGAAATAGAGTCAGGAGTCTTTATGTTTGTAGCGATCCCATTTTTTCCAGTATTCCTCTCCTTTATCCTTTTGAAGCCGCAGCACAAAAGTCAAATTCTCCATTGCCTGGATAGAGTTTATAATGTTTGTTAAGAGTCTCATGGTAGGAGGATTCTTCTGGAGCCAGCATTTAGTAATTGCTTTTTTACTTGCAACCATGAAAATCCTCAGGAGGTAAGTGTCTCCTTTACTGAGACCTTCAGGGAGTTCTCCAAGATATAAACAGTTAAAAGAAAAGTCAAATATTATGTCCAGAGTCTCCACAATTAACTCTCTCACTTCCCTCCAAAAAGGTATAATACAAGGACAAAACCAAAAAACATGGACACAGTCTGCAGAAATCCCACCACACTCCCTCCAGCAGGAGACCTGCGTACCGCTAAATGTTGATGTCTGGTTAGGGGTAATAAAAAATCTTATCAAATTCTTCCAACAAAAATCTCGCCAGAAATAAGAGTTTGTGGAAGTGGATTGATTTTTCCAAATTTGAAGCCACGTTTCTTCTGGAATTACTATATTAGCTTCTTTTTCCCAGCGCTGTCTAATATAATCTGTTGAGTTTTTATTCAATAAAGTAAAGCTTTTGTATAGTTTTCCAGTGATACCTTTGGTACTTTTGGAATCATAAGCGTCTATAAAAATTTGAATTATTTTCGAGGGTTCAGTTAAATTAGGGGTCTTTATTGTTTTCAGAAAAAAGTGGCGGATCTGTAAGTAATGATAAAAATCTTCTTTACCCAACTCATAAGATTGACGCAAATCCTCAAAAGATTTTAGGTTTCCGTTCTTTATTATCCTACAGAAGGAGGTGATTCCTCGCTTAGTCCATTGTTTGTACCTATGGTCCTGTATAGCTGGAGGGAAGTGTGGATGGAATGCAGGCCAGCTCAACACTCCAATTTCTCTACAGAGCTGATATTTCTTTACTACATCTGACCATATTTTGAGAGAAACTAGTACAGTGATTATGTAGCTGGTGAACATCATTAAACCTGCCAGGGCAACCCAGAACTGACTGGATAGGTATTTCAATTAAAGACAGCTCAATATCTTTCCACCTAGCTTCATAAGATGGGTTACACCAACACACAAGATACCTCAGCTGAGCTGACAGATAGTAATCTTTAAGACAAGGCAGGGCCATGCCACCCCTCTCCCCCGGCTGTTGTAATGTTGAGTATCTCACCCTTGGTCGTTTATTGTTCCAAATAAATCTTGAAAAATGTTTATCCCACTCTCTGAATTGTTTTGCAGTAATCTCTATTGGAAGTGCTGAAAATAAGTATAATAATCTTGGGAGAATATTCATTTTGATTGTCCGAATTTTACTGCCGAGGTCGAGGGGGAGCAAGCTCCACCTGCCCAGATAATCATATATTTTCTTATTTATCTGTTTATAATTAACATCATATAATTGTGAAAGATCTTTTGTCAGTGAGACACCAAGATATTTAAGTTGTGATTGGTGCCAATTAACCTCTTAACATTCCACGGCCCGTAACCGGGCCGTTTTGACGTTTGGACCTCATCAAAACCTTTTTGCAAATTAATTTCGGTAAACACCTTTCACATTTGACACATATTTGGAAAGCTTAAAGTCTTATTATTTGATTGAAATAAACCATGTAAAGATACAACCACAACTGCAGATACAATATATGCCTTTGTAATAAAAACTATAAATAACAAAACAGCCGAAACTCACCGATAAAGCCATACAGTAGTCCACAGAGCGATAATATTCCAGCAGAAACCCTCTGGTCATATTGGCAAAAGTTCACACAAACTGACCAAGTAAAGTTGTTTGTCTAAAAAACGTGATAACATCCATAAATCCACACAGACTGCTGTCTCGCCTTCGTAACAAGCCGGATAATGTGTACAATAATGCACATATTCTCCGTCATTACTTAGTTTTTTCATGTTATAATTCGCGGCCGGAGGATCGTTTGTTTACCCCCACTTCCTTCTTGTTTGATTGACACCTTACTTGAGCCAATCGGAGCTTCCTAGGCTGGTCCCCAGCTTTCTATAGCCAATGACAGTCAGTGTTTACAGAAAAAGCCCGCCTAAATTTTTCCGGGTACGGACTGAGCCAATCGGGACTTATCTAGTGGATGACTGGCATTTCAAATAGCCAATGAGATATCATTTTCTCAATAATACGGAAGTCATGCATGCTGGACCAACGTAACCAGCCAGAAACGGAGAAAATAATGGAAAATAGCTCAAAGCAAAATACCTGTTGGAGTAATGACTTAGAATATTGGCAAAACGGTCTTTTTTCAGAAATGCCTAGACATTCCTTTGGAAAAACGTGTATAAAACGTTCATTTTTTGAGGCTATTTTATCTAATTTGAACTCTGATTAGATAAGGCTTCTGGCTGTTAGCATATTGGGTTTTCCAGTTCACCAGGGCCTCCTGCAGCAAATAGCAGGACAGTTTTCAAACAAATATTCAGGCGAACATACATTTTTGTAGTAATTTAGGGTGTTTCCCACTGTCATTACTCAATACCAGTTTCATTTACAGTTATTTTGACTGACCAGGCAACATATCCAGAGTGTTACCTTTTAAAAGAGACCATCCCTATGTGTGTGCTCCAAATGGTTTAAAAATAGCTCACACTTGAATTTTGTTATGCTATTTTTAGGCGTTTCAGGCAAAAATGGACGGAATGTTAAGGGGTTAAATTGGTGCCTCTCCATCAATTGCTTTGAGGGCGTAAAATGAAAGGTCAAAACTTGGGTTTTTTGTACGTTCAGTGTATAACCAGAATATTGCCCATACGTTCCCAGGATGTTCATTAGCAATGGGATACCAGATTCAGGATTTTTAATTGTGACAAGGACGTCGTCCGCATATAGAAAAATTTTGTTCTCTACACTTCCCACATCTATACCCTCCAGAGCAGTCTCTTCTCTGATAGCTTGGGCAAGGGGCTCGATAAAAAAATTAAAAAGTAGTGGACTTAATGGGCAACCTTGCCTACATCCTCGTTGTAGCATTATTTGATTCGAAAGGCTCCCATTAACTTTTATCCTCGCTGTTGGGGAGGAGTACAGCATTCTTATGCATTGTATAAATGAATCACTAAAACCATATCGTTCCATAATTTGAAATAAGAAATCCCATCCTACCGAATCAAATGCCTTCTCGGCATCAAGGCTGAGAAGGACTGCGCTTGATGTTCCTTTTGAAATTTGATTAATAATGTTTAGGGCTCTTCTAATATTATCGTGTGTTTGCCTATTACTTATAAAACCTGTTTGGTCCTCATCAATCAAGGAAGGCATTATTGTGTTTAATCTTATAGCCAATATAGCTGCGTACAGTTTATAGTCTATGTTTAAGACACTTATTGGTCTATACCCTTTGCAGTCCATTTAGTCTTTTCCCTCCTTTGGTATTACTGAAATAAATGCCTCGCTCCATGATGGCGGGAGAGCCCCACCCCTGAGAGTGTAGTTGAAAGAAGCCTTCAGTAAAGGAACCAAGAGTTTTTTCATGCACTTATACCACTCCGGAGGAAATCCGTCACAGCCTGCTGATTTATTGGCTCTAAGATTTGAGATTCCATTATCTATTTCCTCAGTTGAGATTTCACAAATTAAGTCCTTATTTTGGTTTTTACCTATTGAGGGGAGATCTAAAGAAGAGAGAAATGTTTGAATTGTAAATCTGTCTGATTTGTCTGGCTGTGTATATAGTAATCTGTAATATTTTTCAAATGCACTCTGAATTTCCTAATTTAGTAGTTACCTTATTTGTGATAGGATCCCTAATTTTGTGAATTGAGTTTTCTGCTTGCTGTTTTCTAATTCTCCATGCAAGCATTTTAGACGCTTTAGGCCCTGCCTCATAATATCGCTGTTTCAAAAATTTAATTTTTTTTCAATTTCCTCACTAAGAATTTTGTCGATCTCCTGCTTAACAGGCCTCATTTGCTCACGTAAAGAGGGGTCGTTGTTAGTAGTATGAAGTTGCTCAAGATTTTTTAATTGCTTCTGCAAGTCTGACAGCTTTTTATCTCTGATCTTTTTTAGCCTAGCACACTTAGCGATGATTTTTCCTCTAAGAAATGCTTTTGCTGCATCCCATAGAATTGCAGGACTGACTTCTCCATTATCATTATGTTCTAAATAAGTTTCTACTTCCTTGGCCATTTCAGTTTTAAATGAATTACTATTTAATAAACCAGTATTCAGCCTCCATAAAGTAGTTTTAAGATTTCTATCTAAAGTAAATTTCAAAGTTAAACCTGAGTGATCAGAAATATCTCTCTGTCCAATTGTGCAATCTTTCACCTTATGGAAATCTCTGCTAAACATGAAGATATAATCGATTCTAGAGTATATATTATGCCTTGCAGAGTAAAAGGTAAAATCACTATCGTGTTTGTGTAAATATCTCCAAATATCAATTAGTCCAAGGTCTTGCAGAATTTTATTTATTCGTTTTTCTAAGAGATTCTTTCTTCTCACTCGATTTGTTGTGTCTAATTTAGGATTAAGAAGTAAATTAAAGTCCCCTGCACATAGACATGTGCCACATGTTTCTGCAGCAATGAGGTTAAATACCTCCCTGAAGAAAGAGATGCTGCTACCAGGGGGTGCATATTCGTTACACAGAGTAACTTCTTCCTGCTCTATTTTTCCCTTGACTAGAACAAATCTACCCTCTTTGTCTTTATGTTCTGCGATCAATTCAAAACAAATAGAATTCGGAATAAGAATGGCTACTCCCCTTTTCTTTCCTGTCCTGTGTGAGGAGAAAAAGGTATTTCTAAATCCAATTTTCTTAAATTTCTCATGTTCTATAGCAGACAGATGCGTTTCCTGCAGAAAAACTATATTCATTTTTTCTCGTTTCAACTTTGCAACTATTTTGCTCCTTTTGATGGGATTGTTTATGCCATTCACATTCCAAGACTGTATATTATAATACTGCATTCACATTAGCCACCATAAACATGTTTTCTTGTACCTTTAAGAATTCAGTCAAAGCCCTCACAACACAAACAACAGAAGATATAACATTCACTGAACATGTGAAAAACTTACAGAACAGGTCTTCCAGTTCGGAGGTTCTCTTGAAACCTCTTTAGGTTGAGGGGGGAATGCCACTAAGTGGGGCCCCTCAGCAGTACTTCGTAAATAAAATATGAGAAAATAAAACAATGAAAAAAGTGGTGGCCTATTATGAAGGTCAGCTGCATTGAACCACTGCTATAATAACTTATATTTGAGGGAGGTCACAGGTTCCACATGAGTCTTTACTGTGCCTTTATGTTTATAGCTTATTTAGCTTATTGTAACATTAAATTAAGGTATTGATTGCTTAAGAACCATGAACTTACAGGTGGAGATAGATTAACATATCTCTATGAGGAAGGGGCAGAGAAAATTACTCATCCATTATTATGGCATCCTGGCTGGCTGGCCTCTGAAACACCTTCAGCTTCTCGCGTGCGCTCTCCTGATAGTTATGCGCGTTCCCTTCTCGCCGAGTCCCTGCTGTACTCCACGGTAGAAGTTTGTTGATGGTCTCCACGGTGATGTCTTTGGATCTTCTTAACGATAGCGGACCCTTGCTGTACGTGACCGTGCCTGAATCGAAGTGCACGCGCATCCTCGTCAGGGGAGTTTGGAAGCGGATCCCATTTTCTTTGAGCACTTTTTTGATGGGAGTGTACTCTTTCCTCCTCTGCTGTACATTCTCGGCGTAATCGTGGTCAAAGTACAATCGCTTTTCTTGGACACAGATGGGTTTCTTCCATGCAGCGTGGAGGATTTTCTCCTTGATATTAAACTGTAGGAACCGTAGCACTGTAGAGCGCGGGGGCGCGCCCGCAGGTGGCTGTGGGCCGAGCGACCTGTGTGCTCTCTCGATTCCCAGACTCCCCTCTCCGCGGAGGCCCACGTTGTCCCCCAGTTCAGTCAGAATCATATGTTCCACATACCGTAGCATAGAAGAGCCCTCTGCGTTTTCGGGGATGCCATAAATCCTTATGTTGTTACGCCTTGAGCGCCCTTCCAAGTCCGTTATCTTCTCCTGGAGAAACTTTTGATTGTCAAGCAGTTGGATAAGAGTGTCTTTAACGCCAATGTCCCATTTCTCCTTCCCTGTCATGTTCTTCTCAATTTCTCCCAGTCGTTCCGCCACCTCCTCTATTTTGCCGGTAGCGGCACTCACTTGTTGGTTAATTTCGGTAGTCAGCTCGTCCAGTTGCTTTTTCATGTCTTCTTTAAAGCTTGTTCTTACTTAAGACAGTTCTTTTTTCATTTCTGATTTAAGATCCCGCATTCCAGCGGCTACCACCTCACTCACCACTCTCCTCAGGGAGCTGAGTGTGGCAGGTGCAGTCTCATCCTCCGCGTCGTCGCCATTTTCACTGCGAGTTCCGCTACTGCTAGCATTGCCGTTGTTTCGAGTTTCTCGGTCAGTTTGACTCTGAGACCTGGCTCCCTCCTTTTTCTTTTTACCCCCACCCATCATTCTTTGAGTTTAACTCACTTTAGCCGTGTTAAGAACTTGAATTACGGGGTATTATTTATGTCGATGCAGGAGCTTCTTTCTATGCTGCCATTCTAGTTGCCGGGCCACCGGAAGTCAATGCTCCTTTTGTTGAACAGTAACTTAACCGCTGCGAACTATGGATAGTGTTTTTTAATGTAGAGAGAGCCGTGTCCCTGGCATATAGAAGCTACACACGTTTATTTTGCTAGAAAAACCGGTAGAGCACAAATCTTTTCCCAGACAAAGTGGCGGGTGCATGGTATCAATAACTTACCAATAGACTAGACTAAATTGGCGAGTGTTATAGGCCTATTTAAGCCCTGCACGACACTCTCCGCTGATCACAGTGATGGTGCCGCGGAGACACCGTGCATGTTATGTTGTCCTCTAACTTTATAACTCGCGTGTGGGTATTTTGACAGCAAATGTTATAGACTATGCATACGTGAAGTGGAGCCGTGACGTCAGCGTTATCAGGGGAAATGGTTTCGGTGTTTACAAGAAACCAAAACCGTTGTGTTTTCCAAAAAATCCTCCCTGGGAGTAGATCTCAAAAACTTGCGGTTTCATGCCTGCGTTTGCTGTTTTCATGTACATGATATAGTGCAACCGTGGGAATTTTTCCGCGTTTGCACCGTTTCGTGTTGCCGTGAGAACAGGGCCTCAGTTGCTGCTCTCCCTCTGAACTCATTCCCACTTCCCAGTCCCGGGCATCATTATTTGGTGAGGGCTTGGTCTACAAAGTGAGAACGATGTACGTTTCATCTTTTGGGCCATATGTTTGTAGCGTGATGTTCTTCTGGTACTCCAGCAGCATCATCTTGATGGGGCTTGTTTGAATTTGTTTAGTTCCCTCCACATGTTTGTTTGAATGGGGGGATTTAATATATATACATTTTTTATTTCACAATTACTTTAATTATAAATGAATGTCCAAATCGCATTTTGCTTTGGAAAATAAGGTATTTCTGTCAACTGTTGAGCACAAATCCTTAATGGGCAGCGACAGTATTATCTTAATGAATCTGGGCTTGTGACATAAGATGTCCAGTGAAATAAGCGGCTTGCTGAAAACATTAATTCTGATCTATGCAACCCCTCAAAAACTGACTGCATTGTCTTAATGTTGGGACTTGGTAGCCACTGCCTGTTAGATACCAAATGTTTAGTGCACAATAACCGAAAAAGTGATCTTTTCATTAAATGTCCCCTTTAAAGTTAGTTTGAAACAGTTTACTACTGATCTTTTTCCTTAGAAGTCTCTTCTCTCCGGTAGGCCAGGAAGTTTCCCGGCCATAAAGGTTCCATTGGCATCAGGATGTAATTGCCCATGTCAGTCGCGCTATGCAGCATAGTGCTGTATACGCATTCATTGTTTTGTTGCAAGATGTTTGTTCAGTGATTATCATCACAATGGTGAATGGTTTGGTCAATGTGTGTGGGTCCCACACCAAGGGTTATCATGTTAGCCCCTTTACTAAGTGCAGAATCAATTTATAGGATCAAATATTCCATGAGCTTTGAGTAGCTAGGCGCACAGCTCTGTTTGCATTTTTCCCAAGAAGTAAAAATGTGTTTTCAAGGGGTGTACCATGTTACAAATCAGGGAGTCCTATTGAGAATGGTATTGCCCCGGGGCAGTGGATTTTGTGAGATGGTCGTTTGGAGGGAGAGTGTTTGTGCATTCCTGTGTGGGCAAACATAGCTGACATAAAGACAGTGTTTGAATTGGCTGTTTCAGATGTTTTGATGTCTGTGTGAAAATGAATGCCTAATTGCTATGGAGACCATTGCGCAGAAGATTTGTTAAGAGTCTTCACAATGGTGTAAAAACCCTCTTAAGTCGTGTCTCACAAGACTTCACCAAACACAAAGAGATAGTAAAACCTGCAGAACCGCTTTAAAATTTGAGTGCGTTTTCTGATATTCTGGTGCTTGGTGTAGGTAACAACGTTGTGTCTTGTGATAATGCAGAACTTGAACAACTTTTGTCTGCATTGTTTATTTGAAAAAACTCTCCAAGACATTCTTTGTATCTGTCTCTGACCTTAATCTACATGCACAAAACACAAATGGAATAGGCATCATCTTATATAAAGTGGACAAAACTCCTAACCTTTGGTTACGGAAATTAGAAAGATGATTTGTAAAATAAATTAGCCCAGCGTAATAGTTTGGTAAAATGTGATGTTGGTATTGAAACCAAACTCCAGTGGTGTAGTTTGAACTCGAAATGTGCTGTGACCTTGTCTGGTTGACCTGTTCTTCTTCATTCTTTTCTTGAGTGTGAAAGATGTATAGTTCTGTTGAACGGCAAAGAAAAGCTCATTAACCTTTGGAAAGACACCTCGCTGGCAAAGTGTTCACTTCTCATCAAATGAAGATGAAAGAGGAACTTCTGTGCTCCCATGGAAGAGCTGGTGGAATCTGCAGTGTCCTATCGGATTGAGCCAGGCATCTCTCAGGGCCCTACAGTATCTCAGCAGCTGCCCCTCTTACAATGTGAGGAATGCAACCAAATGCAAATGCAACCCACCCCCCCACCCCTTTTATGTCCTATTATCACTCACACATTCATTTAAGTAGGAGGTAGGCAGGTTTTTGTTCCTTGGAAACAGTACTGCGTTGGCACACACACACACACACACACACACACACCCTGCATTCATCAGCCTAGATCGAATGTTAACAGAGACAATAGTTGCCTTTTCTTTCTGCTGTAATCCCACTTTATCTTCCACCTCTGCACCAAAACATTTTTTATTACACTTACGTTTTTAATGAAATTCAATAACCAAGTTGGACTGGTTTTCAGACACAACATTGAACCCCAGGACAATAGCTGGTGAAATATTTGATTTTCGGTACGAAAGATTGGTCTTAGAATCACAGAGACACACCCACACAGCTATGGTGCTTTAGTAACATAATGCGTCAAAATCGTATTTAGATCATTTAAAAATAATTTTAGATTTTGTCCAAAGTCTTACAAAGAAACTGCTGCTCCTACGAGGCAAATCTACAAACCAAACACTCAAAAACAATAATGTTATAGCCGTCTATGTCATCAGGCATGACACAGATTTCGAGGCTACAGGTTTCTTGGACCCATCTTGCAAAGTGTGACATGCAATGGACCCGCAAGATTGCTGCTGTGTGAGAGCCTTAAGCCAAACGGCAACAACACAACACCTGTTCAACTAGATGACAAGTCCCCTAGGACCTAAATGACGAGTCCCATTAAATCTGTCCCAAATGGTTTGCCTCAAGGTAATGTGTATTTATGACTGTTGAGACAAACATTAATTTCATTATTAAGAATAATCAATACCATAGCCAAAAGTGATATAGAAACCATTAGGCTTAATGCAAAGTGTTTGCATAAGTGCAAAATGTGACGTTGTCCTCTGATATTGGAAAGCAGTTTTAAGAGTGTTGTTTTCCCTGATAGTTCGATTTCCATCCAGGCCAGTACGGACGGATATTTGAATCATTAGTATTTTATAATTGAAATAAATTGTAGAGTTTGTGAGCACAATTGCATGAAGGGTGAGCGAATATCCTTTAAACCCCCTAAAAAGTTAAAGTAATGTATTCTTTTAACTCGGGTTTAGTCATTCAAAGTGTTGTATTTGACTGTAAGCAGAGAATATATTTTTTAGACTGAGGTGAATGTGTTGATTTGCCGTATAGTGTGAATTTGAATGTGGGCTGCTGCTGCTGCAAAGAGGAGGACTTTCGCCCTCAGGTCTTTCTTTACACCCACATCCACCTAGGAGCGAACCATCTGTGTGTCCCTGATGGCATGCTGACACTTGGACTGTGTGGAGTCCTGGATTTTGGGACAGGGACAGGGACATGAAACAGCAGGCCTCCGCATTGCCCCAGTCTCTCTGCCTGTTTTCTTCCCCTCACTGCGCGCCCTGCAGTTTGCTGCAGTTTCCTCGGTGGCTGGGCTATTTGTGCCATGGTAACTGTGCCAGCCTTCCAGCTCAGACACAGATTCCACCTCTCTTGTCTCCCTCTTTGCCAGCACGATGACTCAGCAGCTCCTGCAGGGCCTCCCTCCTCCCTCCTCAACCTTATACCATGCTCATCAGACAAAGTCGTGTGTTGTCATTTCTGTCCTTAGTCCTGACCTGAATACGAAAACTGACCAAAATAATAACAAAGAATCCAACTAGACAAAAATGTTTTGCATGTTGTTGAAAGCTATTTTAACAGCAAATAGTAAAAAGGAAAAAGGTTAGGTAGGTCTACAAAATCATTCAATGTAATTTGGGTAGTTAGTTGCATGATAGTAAGCATCTGAAAAGAGTTAGGGATATGTATCAATCCAAATTAAAGATATTGTCATTTAAGTTTAATAAACTTTACAGAATTGTGGTTAAGATGAGGCAAGCTACGCTCTGGTTCTGATAACAACACAATTAGTATTTTTAAACCAATCAAGCAGTTCTTTGCCCTAACGTTCAATAAAAACAATGACCGTTGCCATGGATACCGTTCAATATGGCTACACCCACACATTCCTGTCAAATGGTCTCACCAGTAAAAAAGTCTCTTTTATAACATTTATGAACATTTATTTTTCTATTAGATTTTTGTAAAAGCTTATTGAGACACCCAACTTTGATATCATAAATCGATTTTTATTATTTTAGATCAGGTTCCCAGAGGCTTTACAATAACACATGGAAATGTAATCTTCTAAGTGGGAATGCGTGTCCATTCCTCAGATGTCACATCTTCATAACCGTCGACATGCTTCTGTTTTGGGGTCCACTTATACAAATAAAATCAAATCAAATCTAGTGCCACAATTAATGACTTTAAGCCCTGCTGCTCAACTTTACAAGTGCTTATTAAGATAGTCCCCTGGAATGGGTTCATTGGGAACTAAGGTAACAGTGTTTCATAAAATGGAAGCCTTGATATGCAGGTTCACTTTCAAGTCCCTTGAGCAGCTCTCAGCAGGAGTCAACCCCTAACATACTTTTCACTCGGCCAAGTCCGTTACAACCATTTCTCCCTGGGTTGCACACAAACACACACACACACACACACACACACACACACACACACACACACACACACACACACACTAGCTATCTTGTGTGGAGCTGAATGTGGTTTCTGTGTTTATATGTGCAAGGTAGTGCTTACGTATCTCAGGCATTGATATCGTCATGCAAAATACCTGTGGTAAGAAAATATTCCAATCATTTATTTATTTAAAAGCAGAAATTTACACAAGTAAGTCAATGTAAAGTAACCATCATGCAGTCAGAATTTCAGAAAGTAGAATTAAATTATTAAATGTGTGTGATATTATTTTTGCTATTTTATTTTTACTGGTGCCTTAATGTGTAGACACTACAGCTTGTAACTTGGTCAAGGTGAAGCTATTTCAACCTACCTTCAATACGATGGTTAGTTTACTCTTTAATAGTGTACCATATTTTGCAACAGTCACTAAATTTTCTCTGAATCATATACAATTGTGCTCTGTGTCATATATAGTACGATCCATTAGGTTATTAATTCCATCAGCAATAAACATGGGAGTATACATCTTAAGTCATAATAACAATGTGGTATTTATACTGGTTTCCTATTACACCACCACACCAGAGGTTATAGGAAGAGGTAATTAAAGGAAAGATGGGGGGGGGGGGGGAAGAGAGCACACCCTTGGCAGGATGTCAGCTTTGTGGAGACACACTGCAGAACACTGCCAGAGAATTCAATACACAAGGATAAAGGGTGTGCAACACACACACAGCGCCATAAAGTGTTGTCTGCTCAGATCGCAATCGGTTCTGCAGATGCTGGCCCAGCCTCTCCCCTTTCCAAGAATCCATTCTGAGGTCTCCAATATCAGGACTAGTCCTAGCTGTGTATTCAATAAGCAAAGAGTATGTTGGCTGCAGGCTCGATGATATGTCACCAGTGAGCTATGCCTTGTGTGTGGATAGATGTTGTGGAGTAGTTTCTGTTCACAATGTGCTCGTTGCAAAATAGTCCACATAAATGGAAATACAGGTAATAATGTGCAAATAGGAGGGTGAGCATTATCGAAAAGGCCCGCAGGTTCTTGCAATGCATAGACTGAAATATTTGCTGTTTACACCAGCAAATGCACAACAGGCCTGCTTAGCTGCTCGGGCCGTCTTTGTGTGGCTCACTGCTTATGACGGCTTATTTAAAAGTGTCTGCGTGGGAGAGATGAATCGAGACAGATGCGAGGGTCCTTCGGCAGTAAATGTAAACAAAAATGCTGCAAATCACTTACCTACACTAATTGGGACCATCATGTAATGGAGCCTCATGACATGCTCTACCTAGTTAAGTGAGGTGAGTTATTGATCCGTCATCACTGGTTAGTCAGAATAGGATACTGAGCTCTTTTGTTGTCTTTTCTACATGAGCGATATATGAGTCAATATCAAGATAACTAGTTGAGACAGTTTTTTCTAGGCTCTAGTGTTTCCTCCCAGACAGTTGTCTTTTTACTCCTCTGCTTATCTCTTTATCCTGTATCCTGCTTCACTGTAGGCCAGCCAGCCAACCAGCATGGTGCCCTTCTTCCCGCCGTTCCCCCTTGGGCGCTGACACCAGACACCTCTCTGTCCCACTTCACTCTATTAAGCCTAGCAGTGTGTGTCGCGCGGCCAATTCGAGGGCCTGTTCTCTCTACCCCTTCTCTGACCTGCTGTCCCCCAGTTGCCCCCTGGCTATACCCTCCCTTGCCTCCTCATGCCCTCGTGCCCGTTCCCTGCCCCCATGGAACCCTCCTCCCCCCTTTTCCAGACAGAGCTCCTGATTATCTCTGTGTGGCAGCCTCTTGTTTTTGTGCTCTGATTAAAGGAGCAGCATGTGGTGTGTGTGTGTGTGTGTGTGTGTGTGTGTGTGTGTGTGTGTGTGTGTGTGTGTGTGTGTGTGTGAGCGGCCCGTACAGACGCCACCGTTGGGCTAATGCTAACATAACGTGCTCAATCATTTATATGTCTGGGAGACGGGCACAAAGGCTTTTGGGAGGGCTGGAGGTAAGGAGGGAGGGAAGGGAGCGACGGAGGGTATTTATCTGTGGCACAGATGCACTCAGGCGCAAACACACATGCTGCACACAAGATAACAGCCCTGACAGTGCTTACTATGGCATAAACGGGGCATGCTGCAGGCAATCGTGTATCGGCAAAACTCAACGTATCATCTGTATACAATGGGTCGTTTGGGTGGGGGGGATTTTTTCCTTGAGTTTCAAGTGTTTGTTGAGCTTGTGGTCTGTTAAGATTCTGTCACTGGATAAAACAAACAAACATAAGTGCACCGCATATGTGGACGCCTCGACAGACGTATTAAATATTGAAGGATTAGACAGTTTTCCAGTTTTCTAAGCGATAGTATTTGGGTACCCACACTCATTCACCCCGCTGTGCACCTCTGCTCCTCCTCCTCGGCTGTCTGCTCCTCTCCCCTCACTGCCAAGCAGCCTGTCTCTCCAACACGCACACACAAACTCACGCACACACACTGAGGCAGCCAATAGGAGAGCACCAGTCTCCCCATTGCTTGCCACTCAATGCCTTGTTGCCAGGACAACAACAGGAAGGCATGAGACCCACTTTACTTGAGCATTTGAAACTTGGTGTTGACTCTTTTTTTTTAAAAAATAAGAAAAGGTCTCCCTTTACAAAATTGCTCTCTTTAATACTCTTCAGTCAACAGCAAATCATGTCACTATCTGCCTGTTCCTCGTGTTCTTCCATCTCACTGAATGGCGTCCCAAAAGATGTTTTTACAAAAATACCAAAAGTGCCAACCTTTTTGAGTGGCAAAAATGCACATTCATTAGAGTACAGACCTCACTTTTGTGTTTTTTCCTTTCCCCATTCTAGGTCTACAATGACAGTTGGGGACATGCTTCTTTTCATTTTGCTCGTCCTGGTCCTTCCCTGTTCTACGTTGCAAGGTAAGTGCCTTGTCACAAAAACATAGCTTGTCTCCTCAGACCTAATGGAATGTGTTTGCTGACGGCCAGGAGATTTGCTTGCATAAATAGACAGGATCTGCTTGAATGTAGCTTTTCCTGCTACTTCTGAATGTTGACGTATTTGTTGGAGAGCCATCAGCCTTGTTACAGCAAAATATTACAGTAGGTCACACACTGTCACTGGAGGTCTTGAGCACATACAGCAACCGGAAAGATGTGAAATGCATCACTATGCATTTCCCCTTTTCTATTTTACTGTTGTTAACATACTCACAATCTGTCAGCCTCCAGTCTCTCGCATGAATAGACCAAAAATGTACGCAATTATTTCTCCTTTCACAGCCCCTCCTCAGTCTGTCGCCTTCATCTGCTGTCTCAGTGTTAACTGCAGAGGCGGTGGAATGCAGTGGGTATGTGTGTGTATATATATATATATATATATATATATATATATAAAAATAAGGGGTGTAACGGTACACTAAAGTCACGGTTCGGTACGTACCTCCGTTTTAAAGTCACGGTACGGTTCATAGTTAAGGGAGAATGAACAGTTTTAGCTGTCAGTAACTAGCTGATAGTGTGTAACATACAAATAAAATGCATAGGCCTAACAAATCTAAAAAGAATACTGCTGCAATTCTCCAATAAATAAAATACTTATTAAATACTATGTGAATGTGCAGCATAAACTAAAATTGCAGTGAAAAAAACGCCAGTGTTTAAGGGTAGTTTTGACTTTAAAAAAATAAAACATTACTGCAGCTCTCTGAAGCTCTGAAGTGCTCTTATAAATATAACAATTATCAAATAAAAGTGCAACTGCAGCATTAATTAAATGACAGCTTATGTATTTTCAGTATAAAAAAGAAAATACTGTCTGTGTTTGCACAGCTCGATTTTTCTTCACAGTAACGGTGATAGTAAGACCTGGATGGTGCCTTTTCAAATGCGTATGCATGTTCAACGTGTTGGCTCCCTTTATATGTCCATACCTACATAGGCGATCGCGGTGAAACAATAACCTGTGTGCCGACAGTGTTCCACACGTTTATCACTGTTTTCATAATTCTACTGGAATCCGAAGTTATCCCTCAAGCGGGATTTGAATGACAGGGGACGCCTGCAAGCTCCGGTTTCCTGTTGTCTTTCACCATGCAGTTCGCTCTCTGTTCGATAGCACTGTATAACATCTTTATTTGCACTACACATAGACTGTAAAAGAAAAGAGGGGTAGCCTATTACAACTGCTAATAGGGATGCAAACGGAACACTTGAGCGGAGAGGTGTGTATCTCCTGCTCTGACCGCAGTTGGGAGGGGCTGCTGCGCGAGGACCTGCCCAGTGTTTCAGCTTGTGATCATTGTTTAGGGGTGGCCGAATAATAGGTTTATGCACAACTGCAAACCTCTGGATCCTACACCTTGAGGTTTGCGGGACTCCAGAGGCACCAGAAGCTTCAAATACCTGTCTGCTGCTTTGTGATGGCATTTTAGCAGCTGCTCTCCTATTCCGATGAATTTGTCTGGCAGAAACCTTCCTCATATTGCCTTTATCCGAACGAACCTGTCTGTGCTCTGAATCAGCCACAAAACTCTTCACAGTACGATGATCACACTTAAGTTTTTGTAACATCTAATGTTTTCATATCTTGTCCAAGGTATTGCACTATTTGACGCTTTTAGGCAGCAGAGAGATCCTTTTTCTTTCCCACATTGCTTGTAACCTGTAGCCTGCTTAATAATGTGGAACGTCCTTGTTAAGTAGATTTCCTTTGATTGGGCTTACTTAGCAAACTGATTATCACAGGTGTCTGAGATTGATTTCAATGATCCAAAGCGCCCTGAGACACGATACCATCCATGATTAAATGTTTATGACACTTAATTCCAATTTGCATAATAATTTGGAACACAGTGTATATATATGCATCCTTACTGGAGAGGACAAGTACTGATCATCTGTTGTCACGAAACATTGGAAAGCATGTTACAGATATTAACAGCTCTCAGTCCATTTTAATTGATGACTTCTGACTTTGTCTATAATTGTTTTGTTTTTTATTTTGTAGGTGATGGCAGTGTGAGGAACTCTGAATGTCTATGTAATGGAGCATCCTGCAGCAGTGCGGACCGGTGTTTTGGCCTGCAGTGCTTCACCTCCCTATCTATACTGAACGGGACATCGCTTCTGAAGAGGGGCTGCATTGTGACCAATGAGGAAGGGACCTTGCACTGCAGAAGCCAGCCCTCTCCTGAGCTGGTGGTAGAGTGCTGCTCTGGGGATTTGTGTAACATGAACACGTCATTGCAGGCACCGGTAAAAGGTGAGGAGGCTGCATCATGACTCTGTGTGGTAAACTATCTTATCCTCAGTTAACTGGTGCTGGATTTTCACTCTGAATCCCCTTGGAGCAAGTCCCAAGTCTTTTTCAAAACACTCACTAATGAAGAAAGACTGCAGCACAACCATATATGTATATCTATGACCAATTTGTTGGAAAATAGCTTAAAAAATCTGTACCACTGCCCAAGGATAGTTTAGTCTTTTAAATCAGTCAAGAATATAAGCTGCATTTCCTTAGCACTGTGCGATGTGGTTTGTCAATTACACAATATCGGTAAAAATTGTTTCCTACATTATTGAATAACAAATGTTTGTAAACAACGCACCCAGGTGTGAAATAAAAGTGCTTAAACCTAAACAATAGAGTTTGTCACAATATTATTCAGCTAAACGTATTGAATTAATAATAGAGATTTAGAATGAATGATACATGTCATGTTTGGGAGGAAAATAGTGTGGGTGGGCCTCTCCTAAATACATTTTGTATATGGAAAACACTCATGTTAGCCATTTTATATTTGTGTTGGATAATAAACAGGAAAATAAAAAATATTTCCGTCAAACCTCACACATTTAAACTTAGTTGATTGACCGGCTCTCTCCTGCCCAGCCCAACAGACATCACATTTTCAACTTTTTTATGACCTGAGTGAATGCCATTTAATTTAATGGGCTACTAATGGTATTGCTCTAATGGGTTTCCCCCCATATCTCTATTTCCCTCTTATCAGATATTGAACTGTCTGCTGGCAGACCGGTCCTCAGAGAGCAGGAGTGTGTGTGTGAGGGTGGCGTGTGTGAGCGAGAGCATCGCTGTTCAGGCCAGCAGTGTTTCTCCTCTGTGGAGATGATGGACGGGGCGGCGGTCCAACAGAAGGGCTGCCTAAGGGACGACCAGGAGGGTCGAGCCACCTGCGCCACACCACCCTCCTCGGCACGCGTCGTCAAGTGCTGCCAGGGCCATCTGTGTAACATGAACGCCACCGTGCAAGCTCTCGGGAAAGGTGACTTTTTGTACACATTTCTCTTGGCTTGCCATTTCACCATAGACCTTTTATGTCACTCAAAAAAACTCTCAGCGAGTCAGCGATTCACGATCCACTACCAGATTGTGCACTGAAAAAAAAATCCAGTGTTAATAGACAGCTTAGGCTCCGTAGAAGGGTATGTTGCTAACTACAGTGGGCCCCGTTGTTTACATACCTGTTTACAGAGCTAAGGATGTGTATTAGGAATGTGTGTTAACACTGGATTTTTTTTTCAGCACACACAAAAAGTGATTTTTACAACAAGTGTTCTCCAGAATTGTCTGACTCCACCTTTAAATGCCATACAAATCTGGATGCATTTTTATAGTATTGCAGGAATAACTTCAATAATTTCTTGTCAAAGTTAAATAATTTACCAGTGACTTCTCTTTCCTGAACCTTTTGCAGAGGGGGAAGTAAAGACCCCAATCAAAGAGAAGAACGAGTGTGTGTGTGAGGGCAGCTCATGTGCGACAGGGAATCGCTGCATGGGCCACCAGTGTTTCTCATCTCTGACAGTCAACGCCGGCTCCCTGGTGTACCAGAAAGGCTGCTTTACTATCTATGAGCAGAGCACATTGACCTGCAAGACCCCGCCTTCAAGAGACCAAATAGTGGAGTGCTGCCTTGGGCACTTATGTAACAAGAACAGCACTGTCGCTCTTCCTGTCAAAGGTAAAATACTATACTACCCAGACTTCCAAGTGCAGTTTGAAAACTGTTTTCTGTACCTTTTTATGTTATTATCTTTGATGCTCAAGAGCTCCATCTGTAGATTTTACCATTGAACTCTTTTTTAAAGTTGCACTATACAGTTTCAGGGAAGGGAGATTTGTTTGAATTTGCAGAACCTGCTAGTCAGTTTAAATAACATATTTACTCAACATGTAATTCTTAGTATTGAATAATTATATCATCATAAATCAAAACTAAATTATTGTGAGGCACCTGGAACTAAAAGTTAGACTAAACTCAGTCAACAAAACTGTGGGCCCTGCTGCTGTAAAGAACAACAGTGAAACAGTCCCTTTTAAGTTAGTTATCTAACTTCAAACATTGTTTCCATGGATCTAATTTTCCTGTCAGCAAAGTTGTTTTTTTCAGTTATGAGACACACCCAAAGTTACATTGTGCACCTTTAGCCAAATCGCTTCTCCCTTTCCAGAGAAATTGCTGCCTTGATTGAATCTATTCAGAATACGGACAGTCATGTGGGTTAGTAAAAGACAGTTTTAGACATAGTAACACATGCTCTTTCCTCTCTCATGATTCTGTGCAGAGATGGCAACGGCATGTGCTGTGAACCTGTCTGCCCCTGCTGTTGTGGATGGTTTCCCCTGGCCTGCGTTACACCTTTTGTGTGGTCACACTCCTGGCATCTCATGAAACAGAAATGGGGGAGACAGAGGGCAACCAAATGGAGGGCTAGAATTTGATTTAGTCATGGTCCACTTCCTTTCTTTCCTCTGGAAGGTTGTCTGGGCCGACTGATGAGGGCCCAGAGGGTGATGCCACCTGGGAATGAAGGAGAGGCAGGTGTCTATACACAGCCCTATCGTTGCCCTTTTTCCTTCATTACACCTTTAACTTTCTCTCTACAGCATCTTTTATATAACATTTTGCGAATATATATTTATACCTGACTTAATTAGGTACAGTTTACTACATCATGACAATCCACAATGGCATATCATTTCATAAGAATATATTTTTGCTCGCAGTATAAGCCAATGTTCCAAACCGCCCCTATCTTTTCACATTGCCACAAATACAATATGTGGCAATGTGTTATTATACAATATAATAAAATACATAATAAATCTTTTTTAGGTTGTCTAGCTAAGTGCCTCCCCCTCCCCATGTGTTTGGTTATAATCTAGTGAGTTCCTTCTATGTGTTGCTATGTGTATTTGGGGGAAACTGTTCATTTTTCAAGTTGAGAAAAGGGGATCATTGTCTGTGCTGCAGGCAGAGCTAGGCAGCCTTTGCCTTGGAATGTCTGGAAAGTATGAATGGTGGTCAGTTCCTCAGACCGGCCTCGGCTGACTTGATGAGATCCACTCTGTGTGTCTGTTTGTGAGTGAATGCTGTAGCGCATGTGTGCTCTCTGCACCCCCACCCTTTAATGGTTTCCAGAGAAGGTCTGCAGAACGCAGCAAACCTGTTATTTGTGTGTGTGTGTGTTTGTGTGTCAGTGTGTGGGTGTATTTGTATGTATGTGTGTGTGGTCCACTGACAAAATGCAACAACAAAGAAGAGATTTCCTTCTGTGCACGTGCTTTTTGATCACCCCTTCTTGAATCAATTCTAAATTCCCCAATCTGTTGTTTACTTCAGCAACACCACTCAGTACTCTGACAGATGTAAGCCAGCCAGCTTTACTATTGAATTTTGTAAAGAATATCCACAGAAGCTTTACATGGTAAATGTTTCTCTCCCCTCACAGCCGAGGAGCTGACCACCTACAGTGTGACCACGCTGACTGTCGTCATCGTAGCGCCCATCATTGTCCTCATCGTCCTCTCTGCTATCGCTATCCTGGTGTTCAGACGCATCCACAACAACCAAATGGAGAGACTCACATCCAGAGATGCAGAATATGGGACTATCGATGGCCTCATAGCATCCAACGTGGGGGATAGCACTCTGGCGGTGAGTAGTTCACACCATGTAGGAGGCTACTTCCCAAGCTCATTAGAAAGAATTGTATAAGAGCTGCAGGAATATTTTAATTGACTGGTATGTTGAATAATAAATCAAGTGAGGCACATCATGTCAGTTGTCTGTTGCAGTGTCTCTTTTACACATTTGGTGTCAGTTGGAAACTATGGAAAGAATGGATACCTAAATGTTGTTGGTGTTACTATATTGATGTATCTGACATGTGCACTGTGAGAACAGCTGTATTATGTAAAAACAATGATATTATATTTTAAAAAAATATATCAGGACTCAGTAAAAGATTATATAATATTGAACAACTTCAGGATCAGTGAAAATCTTTTTGAAATACCTAATGTGACATCTGCTTCTTCTATTGATTAACAATATACTTTTTGAACAAACACATTAAATTACTTAATCAGTCAATTTGAGGCACAGAAAATACCCCAAACCAGTGATGTATGTTCAGTAAATGTTATAAAAGTATAGATAGATAGATAGATAGATAGATAGATAGATAGATAGATAGATAGATAGATAGATAGATAGATAGATAGATAGATACACACACTGTACAGACACAAAGGTTAGCCTAAGTTCTGATGTAATTTTTATGTCAAGTTCCATCTCCATAAATAGTTCAATTCAGCAGTACAGACCATCACTTCTGAACTATGTGTACTTTCAAGATAATATCAAAGAGTGTTTGGTCATTGTTATTTAAAACATTTAAAGCAATGCAAAGTGGCTTCATATTGTCCGTCCTTGCTTCTATTGCTGAAGTTTCCATTCTGTTGGGTAAATGTCTTTTCTTTTTCTTTTCTTTTCTCCACTCGACTGTGGAAGGCAAATTTTCTGCACAGTAGTTTATGTAAACGGATCCAGAGTTTAGGTGGAGTCCTGTGGTTAGTCTGAAAGGACAACCCAGCACATTCACTAGCTCACGCTTAAACTGCTCACAGTCTAGCCTGGGCTCTAAGAAGTGTCCATTTTCTATATCTAAACTTAAACCTTGTACATTAAGATAGAGTTGGATACTTTTTTATTTATCTCTTTTTACACCTTTTTGTCTTCTTCAGCTGTCATGGAGCAAATAATGTCTTTCTGTGAGCATGTACAAACTCTTCAAAGCCTAGCTTATCACATCTATCTTTAATTATTACCCCTGTTAATAAATGTCCAACTGTTGAAGTATGATTTTTTTCTTATATAAATGTATGTGTGAGTCTGTATGTCAGATAAGTTAATTGCTTATTTTGGCTTTCACTCAAGCTACTTCCATAGTCCATCAATGCATTTGGCAAAACCAAATTGTGGAGCCACGGAATATTTGTTTCAGCATAATTAAAAAGTGCTTGGCTGTGCCATGAGAAAGGTTATTAGGAACAGTGCCGCTGTGGCTGTGAAAAAAATCAAATTGGACTGAAACGCATGTGCTCGTCCCTCTGCAGCCCTCCTGCCCAGAAGTGCTCCCTGATTATGATAATATTGCAGTGTTCTGATTGCATCCTGCTGCTTAACGGCCTGGCCCAAATAATATACACTCCTACAAACAATCCTCCTTTACTAAAGAGGGGGGCTTTAAACACCCACGCAGAGTGACTCCTCATTTTTGTAGCCTCTGTCTTGCATCCCTGTGTCGTGATTCCAAATTGTTTTGTTTTTGGGAGGCAGCACTGACATTATGCATCTGTTTATCGGAGGCATCACTCTTCTCTGTTGTTGTTACAATGTTCTCTCAGTCCTCCCCTCCCTGTCTAGTCATTTGTTTTGCTCAGAAGCTGCAGACTCTGTTGCTGTGTGTGCACTGCCCTCCTGTGTCCTTGCGGGGATGCTGCATGTCTTCTAGCCCAGATAAAAATAAAAGGCTTAGCAGCATTGCGCCTGTTTTGGAGTCTGGCCCTCGGATTAGATAAAAATCTCCAGCGTCCACACCAGTCACCGGGAAGGAGGGGGGCCACTTCTGTTGTTTACTCAGCAAAGGGCACACTGCACCTCCAGAACAGAATAGACCAGACACACACACACACACACACACACACACACACACACACACACACACACACACACACACACACACACACACACACACACACACACAATATCCTGGTACACACACTTTTCTCCCCCAATGCCGTGTGGGTGCCACATCAAAGGCAGCCTGCTTGTATTAGTCTCCATCCAAGTCCCAGATGCTCCTTATTTCATCATATTTTCCTCGAACCAGAGGACTCCTTCGGGAAGGTTTTCATTCTTATTGCTTACACACACACACACACACACACACACACACACACACACACACACACACACACACACACACACACACACACACACACACACACACTAGCACTTAACTCTTTGTTTCTGTTTATTATTTTATTTCCCAGGATCTGCTGGATCATTCCTGCACATCAGGAAGTGGCTCGGGACTCCCTTTCCTTGTTCAGAGAACCGTTGCAAGACAAATCACACTTAACGAGTGTGTGGGTAAGTGTCAAGTTAAAGGCTTTGTTTAAAGGTTTTCAATAGCAGACCGCCTATGAATAATTCCGCCTACCAATTCATTTCAATTATGCTCTAACACGGTGCTCACACAGGGGGCATTTTTACAGAAATGCAGTAAAGTGGCTGCTAAAAAGACGAACCAGTCTGAATTTTAGGCTCAGTTCAGCCGGTACCAGATAAAATACTTTTGTCATAATAACATTCCAGTTGATTTTATGCCTTAATTTTTAAGACAGGTGGATCTTCAAAGAAATACATGCAATACACGTACTTCAATCCAGAAATAATACATACATTTGATAAGGATATTTGGGTTGCAAAATAGGCCAGTGCTGATGGGATGTTCTGATATTAGGCAACAATGAATGTGCAACAGTTTCAGCAATCGAGTCCCATCGGAGCCAAACATTGCACAAGCTTTATTTTTGAGATTGGCTGTAGTGCGTTAAGTATAAGAGATAATATTACCAACGGCAAACCTAGTTTCACATTGACCAACGTGCTGCTGAAGCTTCATAATGTTAAACTGTCTTCTTCACCAGCCATCTAGTAATGTAACATGCTATTTGAAGCAGTGAACCTTATCACAGTTCTTATGTGCTGGAAACTGCCCCCTACAGAAAGATTACAACCTAAATAGCCTAAGAAGCTCCAGAGTTCTGTAGAGATGGATCTAACATTGGTAAAAGTAGTGCCTTGAGCACCCTTTACACATACTGTAAGATAAAGTGGGTTTAACAAAAGTAAACACAAATCTGTACGTGTGGTAGTGCATCCTTTAGTCATTGTATTCCATGTGTTTGCCTTCCAGGTAAAGGCCGCTACGGAGAAGTGTGGAGGGGTCAGTGGCAGGGAGAGAGTGTTGCCGTCAAAATCTTCTCCTCCAGAGACGAGAAGTCCTGGTTCAGAGAGACTGAGATCTACAACACTGTGCTGCTGAGACATGAGAACATCCTGGGTACGTAGCCAAAACATGAAATCAGAATCACAACACAACACACCTCATA
The DNA here is from genome assembly GCA_949357725.1 of Hyperoplus immaculatus. Lineage (NCBI taxonomy): Eukaryota > Metazoa > Chordata > Actinopteri > Uranoscopiformes > Ammodytidae > Hyperoplus > Hyperoplus immaculatus. The sequence continues at coordinate 16,913,373 of OX442361.1, read as the reverse complement.
GTTTTTGAATATATCTTGCTGCCTCATGTGCTTGTTTGTAGACAGTGGTGTCATGCCTATAATCTGGAAAAAAGTACTTACTACTAAGTGTATGACATTCTTATAATACCAGATAAATAAAGGTTTAATTTTTCTTAGCAAGATATTTGGCTAGTAGTAATAGGTATGGATTTATTTTATTCTCTTCTCCAGAATGCTTTGATTACATGTTAAAAGCTCAAAAAAAATCTTCATTGTTGATCAAAGCATTCATATATTTTCTCTCAATGTAGGCTTCATAGCGTCAGACATGACCTCAAGGAACTCCAGTACTCAGCTATGGCTGATCACTCACTTCCATGAGATGGGCTCATTGTACGACTACCTTCAGCTCAGCACCCTGGACGCGTCCAGCTGCCTCCGCATGGCTCTGTCCATCGCTAGCGGCCTGGCACACCTCCACGTGGAGATCTTTGGCACCCAGGGCAAACCGGCCATCGCCCACCGTGACCTTAAGAGCAAAAATATATTGGTTCAAAAAAACGGACAGTGCTGCATTGCTGACCTTGGTGAGAATGCTGACAGATCTATATGATGAATTGCACTGATTCTTTTTTTTTCATTTGTATTTCCCTGTTCCTTTTATAATCTATCAGTGATACTTGAGAAGTGGGACAAACCAGCTTTTGTTTTTTTTACCGTCATTGGCCTATCACCACCGTCAGATGTCAACTCCGTCAGATTTCCTGTCTGACGGTGTTGACATATTTAACGTTTCTTAAACATAACAAATGGAATTTATCTAGTAGCCATTTGGTTTTTCTGTTGATGTTAGTTAAAATGATCAAAAAATTTCAAATAACTTCTTCAGAAATTGTAAGTTGGTGTTGAAAGTGTCCCACCACTTAGAATCCTTATAGAACATGAATGTGTTGTAGAAAAACAGTTGTTATTGATATGAGAGATTATTTAGTGTTGCTTTTTAATCATTAAAGTATATTTTTAATAGGTTTAATTGCATATGAAAGATTGAAATCTTCTCTGAGGACGCACTGTTTTGGACGGCGTGAGAAGATAACAAGTGTCATATATTTGACATAATAATGATAAAATTACATTTAAGAGGATACTTGTGCTCCAGACATTCTATTCTTAATCCCTAATAACATCTACAATTTAACAACATAAACAATAACATAACAGCAGTTACATATGGAAGACGGCCTTTTGTCCCGTTTCTCAAGAATCACTGCTATATATCATTTTTCAAAGATGTGAAGAGGATGAAACACTCACTAATAACGCTCTACTCTCATCTATCCGTCTGTATTAGTTGGTAAATTAGGGAAAAAAAATGCTGCTAAATGTCCCAATGAACCCTTAATCAGACACACATTTAGTGGAATGCGGACCACTTTATCTAATGCACCAATGTTCCGAAATTGCAGATACTTGAGTAGAAACTAATACAGGTACAAGCAAGAACCTGGCGAAAAACATGTTTACAGGCAGCGTGTAATAAGTTTGGCTCTGGATGACGCATTTTGCTGTCGCTACAGACATGGTTGAAGTTGTTTATCTCCCAAGTGAGTTGTTCGTATGCCTAAGTATCTCCTGTATCACAGGACTGTTAAGAAAAACAAGTTGTCTTTCTGCATTTAGTTATTTTCCTACAGTGAAGGGATTTATCCTCGCCATAGTTGTCTGAGACAGGGAAATAATAATAATGAAAAATTGCTTCTCACTTTGATCTTTCACTTGACATTTTGGGATCTTTAAAGTATTCTGTGTTTTCTTGCTAGGTCTTGCGGTCATGCATTTCCAAGACACCAACGAGTTAGATGTGGGTAACAACCCTAAAGTGGGCACAAAGCGATACATGGCCCCGGAAGTGCTTGATGACTCCATCCAGATGGACTGTTTCGAGTCCTACAAGAGAGTGGACATCTGGGCCCTGGGCCTCGTCCTCTGGGAGGTCGCAAGGAGGACGGTCAGCAATGGTTGGTACATGTTTTACACTCTAAGGTCCTGTCCTAATTAATGTTCTCCTTTATTTATATTAATTTGTTTCCTAAATTATATCAATTGGGTCATCTGTTGGCCTTGTATGTTGAAAAATCTGCATTACCTGAACGCACCTTCTGTGTTATAGGGTAGACATACAAAAGTTATGAATCTCATTTAAGCAGAATATTTATCACATAAATGGTATTGTTATCTTTTAGTGGTCAGAGGCTGGCATATTGAACATTGAATAGGTATTCAAATGGCTGTGAACATGTGGTTCTCTTCAGAATCACCACAGAACTCAAACTAAGAAGCTTTTCCGCTACAGATAGAATGGTGTGGCTTTGATACTCAGTCGGTCGTCCATTGACTGTGGTCTGCGGATAAAGCCAGAAGCATCTTACGTGAAATAAAACTCACTTACTGCACTCACTGTCAAATTGTTTCTATTGCTTTATAGTAGGTACTGGGCTTTCAGCAACACTTACGATATTGATTTAGCCTGGACAGTGTAACTTCATATTTCCATTTTGTCCCACTGCTGCACTTAAGAGCAATTCAAGGACAGAACCACCATGCCACAAAATGAAGCCTTTAAAAAATACACCTTCTTTTTGCCTGTAAAACTTGTGTTTTATTCTTTGTTTTCAATGATGTGATATTGAAACTGAATTGCTGCATTCTCTGCTCTACGTGTAGGCATTGTAGAAGACTACAAGCCACCTTTTCATGATGTGGTCCCAAGTGATCCCAGCTTTGAAGACATGAAGAAGGTTGTGTGTGTGGATCAGCAGCGGCCCAACATCCCCAACAGATGGTTTTCAGATCCAGTAAGTAATGTCCCAACTGTTAAATCCAGTCAATAGCCTTCTCATTTTGACACTGATTGATTCAATTCTCCTTATTCATTTTCAGACTTTAACCTCCATGGCTAAACTCATGAAGGAGTGCTGGTACCAGAATCCTTCAGCCAGATTAACAGCGTTACGCATCAAAAAGACTCTCTCAAAGATCGACAACTCTTTAGACAAAATCAAAACAGACATTTGAGGCTGCCTCGAGATGGAAGAGGCAGACACACTAAAAGGCCTTTGAAGACATTCAAGAGACGCTGGAGCATCGTATAGAAAACTCACAAGACAAAAGACTTAATGGGTTCAGTGCCCTTATAGTGGCACAGACCTATATTTATTTGAAAAACACTTGGCGGGACACATTTTGGCATCCAAAGATGGCTTACCGGGCATTTTCTAAGACTGCCACTGGTCTAGGAAATGAGAAAAATATCTATTCAACTTGTCACATAGGAGCTGAACTGTTAGATACGTACTGTGTGGATGAAACTGTTACATGGGCATTTGGGTAGGCGGCTTGCTTTTGTTAGAACCACACTTTTTGTTGTTGTTGAAAAATTGTCTCAACATATGAGCTATTTCACTTTATCTCTTTAATTGTACTGCATTGTTCTTTTGCATTATGTTGGCTTCATTTGGTCAAGAAATCCACTTGCCATTTTCATCTGCATACTTCTTCAAAAGTTATCACAGCAGTCATGTTTTACTTTGTGTGTCATGTGCCTCTGTTTACAATGCTGCCAGAACAAGCTTTTTTGGGATGTCGTGTAACATTTAGTTGTACAACTGCATCAGTGGCACTGTTCTTATCCTTAAGATATCGTCGAACTTCAAAGTACTCCGTTGCAAACCTTTTGTATATCTCAATGGATTTCAAAAAGAATTATGTACCCCTTCCGTGTTTTGTTTTCTCAGCTTTCCAGAGACAAATGCTAAAAGAACATATAAAAATACCTGCAAGATTAAGCTGAGCTCTATTCCCTCCAGAGGTCTGTAAGTAAGTAAGTAAGTAAGCCTGTAAAGCCTGTATACTGTCTTAACGCGTGCATTGTTGTCTTAATGCGTGCATTGTCAAGTAAATGAAGTCAAACTTCAGCCTTTTTTTTATTTCTTTTAACATTTTATATCAATTAGTGATTTATATTAATTAAATAGAAAAATGTGTTATATCTGCCTTGTTTGTCTTGATGTTGTATCTTTTATTTATTTGATTATTCATTCATTTTATGCTGTGCTAGCTGCATGGCTACATTGAGAGTTTGGGATTTAAATGAAGTTCTCATCAACTATTGGATAAATAGCCATGAAATTTGGTTCAGACATTGAAGTCCCTCCTCAAGGTAAATTGTTATTCCTTTGGTGATCCCCCTGACTTTTCATCCAGCGCCAACATTGGGTCAAACCTTTACATTTTCCAATACTTAGTTTTGCTGTAATTTGATAATAAAACAAATTAAATATTTTAAGTGCAAATTAGCAAATGTTAGTGTAGCCTTACAGAGCCGCTAGCATGGCAGTAAACTTTCATTTACCTTTGCATAACTGGGAACATTTTGATTTCTCTGCACAGTTGTACTGCAGTTGTGACTCATTGAAGATCCAGTCATTTCTGTCATGTAGCTTTTGTTTTAGTACCATCTATAATGGTTCTCAAACCCCTGTTCTAACGATTCACTTGTGACTTAAAGGTCCAATAGGAGCTATGATCATCACAATATATTAGGTGTCAAGTCTTTTCCATTTCCAAATAAAGATTATTCAGCTCTACATCTGAACTGATGCGAAGAAAATAATAGTTTATATTTATTTGAGAAAGGGGCACGAGTCCAGCCCCCCCCCCCTTGCCAGCTGTAAACTGAAACTGCTTGCACGGCAGATATCTAAGCAGATGTCAAAACAGAAACTGGGCTCCTGACGGTTCTCAGGCTGATTAATATGCTGGAAAGGCTACGGGCCAGATGATAGAAACACAAGAGTAGAGGTCTGAAACTTCAGAGACGCCCTGTTCCCATTTATCAACAGCTGTCTGACATTCTACGTAGACTATCCATATGCAGTGTCATTTGATCCAACGAGGCACAGAGGGTTGACTGACTCCACCAGTTACACACACATACACAATTGTGTGTTGAATTGAGAACATTTGCCACAGAAATAATACAGCATGTTGGCACATTGACTTATGGGTAAGTATACATTTTAAAACAAAAATAAAGTCCTCTTGCTTTTAATGTCCATCCATTGAAAGTAAATTGATGAGGATTGCCTGCCAAAATGCTATTTTCATGTCTAATTTTTTTCGTCCAGGGAGGGGGGTTGTAGTGGCCACTGGGGTGCAATACCAATCAGGCGAAGTAGGCAACCTCTGGCCCAAACTCGTTTTTGGTAATTTGATGAACTGCAAATCTGCACCTCTTAAGTACACTGGACCCTGCATTGTTACTTTATCTTGCCAATCCTAAATGAATGACCTTCAGTAGTTAAGTTAATATTGGGCTCACATGGTGCACATTCCCAACAACATTTACGTTTATTCATATTACTAACAACTAATCAACACACAAAACTTGGGGCAGGTCGTTTTGCAAGATAGTGGGGGACGGGGTTCCCTTTGGTATCTGGGTACATAATTACGCTTCCATGTACTGCCGGATGTGTGCACTATAATTAAAGGTGGAGTCAGCGATTCTGGAGAATGCTTCTTGTCAAAATAACTTTTTGTCAAAATCAGTGAATGTCTCCTCACGATCAGCTACCTGGCTGTGTCTGAATAAGAAATCCACTCTTAATTAATTCACAGCCTAGGCTCTGTAAAAGGGCATGTTGCTAGCTATGGAACACCCCTTGTATACCCTTACATACCAGTTTACAGAGCCAATTAAGACTGTGTATTAACACCAGATATTTTTTCAGCACATAGGCTACAGACTGGTAGCGCATGGTGAGGAGATATTCATTGATTTTGACAAAAAGTGACAACACTTTTTGTTGAACTCTTGTTTTTGTTGAACAAGAGTGCTCCAGAATCTGACTCCATCTTTAATGGAAACTGGAGGGGATGGGTTAAATACACAGTGGAGGAGCATAAAAAAGGCTCCAGTGTTAATCCATCCATACTTTCCCTTGGAAACCCATGCATGCTCACTGGTACTGTGTGTTTGTTGTGATCAGTGGGAGGTTCATAACGCGTCATGTGTAGTCTACAGATAGGCCTACAGATAGACTGTAAATGAGTAGTTTGTTAAAAAAAAAAAAAAAAAAGTTAGTTTCCTAAAAATACTAAAAGTGACCTGGTTACCTTCTACATTAAAGTTGAGCCTATAAAAAAGTGAGAGATGTCACCTCCGCTCCGTTGCACTTTCTATATTCATTACGCAAAGAGGGAGGTGGCAATTCACTGGACCCGCAGTTAAATGGATGTGCAACTCACTTTCTCTCTGGCCATTCACATGTCCTCTAGAGGTCTGCAGTGCTAATCCGTGTAATCCCAGTCAACAGAGGCGGAGCGAGCCTCTCACCGCAGTCTGCAGTTTCCTCTCCCCGCATATAGTGCGAGGCGTGTTTATTAGTTTTTTTTTCTAGCGGGTTGCATGGCCTAAAGGACTTCACCGCAATGTAGCGCTGTGATTGGAGTAGAGTAGCTGTGCTTCGGAGACGGAGCCCATGCGGTCCTTGCCATGACTTGTCCCGGGAAGCGGAGCTTTCACGCGGCGTTGATCTTTCTATCAATAGCCCAGCTGACTGCAGGTACAGTAGCCTAGGCTATAGCTGTCAGATCCCGCTCAATCACGTTGCATCAGGTTACGTAGGCTCCGTTACTCAAGTGCATTCGCATTGAAAAATAGATTGTTTATTTTTTAATGTTCATTAGGCTATTTAAATGCCAACCACCAGCCATACTAACTGGGATAAATATTTCATTCTTGACTTCTAAGAGTCGCTCATGTTTTATTTTCGGAAAGCTGTTCAGACTTTTCTAAGAATTAGGCTATATGATATCACTTAACACCGTTTATGAAGTTTGAAGCACTTTTTAATATGATATAATAATCTAAATATGAAATAGGCTATCTAAAGAAAGTATGGAGGAAAAAAACTCACAACAACAACAAACAATCAGATGTTTCACGTTTCCATTGATTCCATGTGTTTTAAATTGTTGCCCAAAATAGTTAATCTAAAAAGGTAAACAGACGGCTTGGTGAACATTTTGTTTTACTTTAGCCTTTAACATAACAAAAATAAAATAAATGAATAGCCTAGAGAATATTGTCATGTGTATTCTTAATTGCTATGTCCAAATCAGTGTTCATGCTGTGAGGTTGTGCTGGTGAGGTCATGTTTGTTTTTGGTCAAAATGTAAGGGTATATCTGTCTTCTTTAAAAATAGTATTGATTAAACTTGTTTATTTAATATTAAATAAAAGTTGTAGCCTATTATGGATTAATACCATGAACTGAAACAATTTTTCATGAATTCATTATTCACAGAAAATTCATCTGCAACTCTATTATTTCAAAGGATCATTCTCATGGTCCTCTGGTTTCAGTTTGAATGTGAAGATTTATAGTTTTTTCCTTGTTATCATTGTAAATTGAATTTAATCTTAGAAAAAAAGCCATTTCATCACATTGTGCGTCGCTCACCTACCTGAATCCTTTTCAGTTGCAGGTTTGTGAACAAGTAAACTGGAAAATTCCGCACATTACACCTAATGGTGTTGTCTGCCTTGTTTGTGCTGTAGTGTGCTCTTGAAAAACGTATGTCTGACTAAAAATGTGTCTGTCTGATTAAGCTCAAGACAAATGGATGGAGAGTGCTGACCCTGGTCCTTGTTTTTTTGTTATTGTTTTTTGGGGGGCTGGTGATGGATCAGGCTTAGAAAAAAACGTTAGTTCCTACGTTGCGTTTTCAGCGGATATAACAGTGTTATATCTGGTAGGGACAAACAGTTTTGAAGGCTCTTTTAAGGCATTCCTTTTCCTGATAGAAGTGCACTTATTTCGCACTATATTTGTTAGATAATTGAACACACTTTCAGCTAATCAGCAGTGTTTTCTGTCTGAGATTACCTCTTGTAAAAATGTTCTGCAAGAAACGTGTGCACATATTCCAGGATGTGTGGGAATATTCAGAACTGATTTGGTTAAACTTTTTGTGACACAATGTTTCTTTGAAAAACAATTTAATCTAGAAAACTGTCCACAATGCAGAAAACCAAGTCTTTCAGGCGTTCAAGGACAAACAGATCTGAAGCGTTGAAGAACAAAATTAAATTGAATTGGAAGTCATTTTTTTGACAGCTGGATGACAGAGAAATGAGAGCAGAGGCAGAGAATAAACGTGACTGTGAGATGTAGGGATGAGTAAACATAAGGCGGGATATTCTATGGAGGCAACAGTTGCCCAGCTTACAGTGTATACAGTGTCATATACATTCAAACAAATGTTGTGGTATAGCCACAGACAGTCTGAATATGTCATGCAAATGGTCATTTTAAAGGTCTGATTGAGGTAAAATATTACAGTATACATTTCATGTGAGCAAACATTGATCGCTTGATGTAAATGAAACGCAAGATATGGAGCAGAAAATAGACTCAACTTTTATCATTATTTTACGAAAACATATTTATGTACATGTATGTTCTGCCATCTGAACACGGTTTTGCTTTTTATGGTTTTAATTTGCCAGACTTTGTTGTTTTTTGTCTAATATAGCCTAATAACGGAAAACACTATTAATATTCTACTTACCTACCATCAAATATGATTAAAATACCATACACCAATGTTCAGTAACACATGCTTAACAAAGCTTGTAAATTAGCCTTGTTACACCCTCAGTTTCCGATATATTCAAACGTGTAATAATAGCACTTATCATTGAGAAAGTTGTTGCCAAGAAACCCAAAGGTATGCTTTAATACAAACACTTTTTTTGTTATCCAGCCTTATCAGTCAGCCTTCCCTTTAACCAAAGTATTTTTGTCATCTGCTAATTTTGTCAAGAGGTCTGTCTTACTGCTGGAGGAGCTTTACAAAGTCCTGTATAACACGAGGTTGGTGATTTATCTTTTTTTTTTCAAAACTAATGATTCAATTATTCTGTTAAAATATGCTATTTTAAGAATATAATAGTTGTTGAAAAGTGCTTAACCATTTAGGAAAGGAAACTAGATATATTTTGGGACCTATTCACATACACAATTACATCTTCAGTTGGTTCAAATGGACATGAGTGCATCAAGGCCATAGAATCTATTGTCCTTCTCTCTACCAAAATTGTTTTCCCTCAATGCTTCAGTGTAGACAGTCAAGAAAAAGGGTAGGAAAGTCAGACATTATTAAGAGACGGGCCAAAACATTGATGGATTGTTGACTTAAAGAAAAATATAAACCAAAGCCAGTCTTTTTTCTTGTGAAGAATAGATCTATCACTCTGGTGTGAATGAGCTGGAACACAGGCTGGGAGACCTTTCAAATGTTACTTTTCACATCCTTGCCCACCCTTTTCTCTTTCAATAATATACGTCTTATTAAACCCATTAAAACAAATCCAAATGGATGACACAAAAGGATCATAACATTTGAACCCCCACATCCTGTTCTCCGACTTAAAATGATAACTTGAATCCATTCATTGGACCATTCACATTTAACTTTAAACCCAAGTTACAAAATGCTATGACCACCATGACCATCATCTCAAAACAAGGTCCTGATGTTGTTGCTTCCAGTTGTGAAATGTATCTAGTTTAATGTCTGTTCTTATCTGTCAAGATCTGGAAAAGATTAACAAATGTGATAGTTTTTTTCCATTCTTGGAAAGAGCATTGCGATACGCGCTTAGATTGCTTCTTCTTCCAGGCCTTAAGGGGACAACTGTGATGTCACGTAGCCTAACAATACTCAGCTTGTATGCAGACTATTAACCTCACAATGGATATACATTACAGACAGCAGCCCCCACATTTCTATAGGAAGTTACAGTCACTGGCCCCTTTGTAAGGTACACCTGTACAAACTAATGTTATTTTGAGGAGTTACACATTTTCCAGTTTTGTTGACACTGTCAGCAACATTAAACTTAATTGTGTGTTTCACTAAGCGTTTTAACTTACATACAAGTAAAAAATATGTTGTTACTTAATATTTAATGGTCACATTTTGAAAATGCTTCAAATGATAAACAATTTAGTGCATGAAGTTTTTTTCCAACAACTTTATAATTTGATTTGTACTTGGACGCTGTGGAGACCTTTTGCTTACCTTATTATTTATTGCCACTGCCTATTAAATATAATTTCAATGAATATAACATACAGTATATCGTTCCTACAGTCTATTTCCATTTTTTTTTCTCCAGTGAGCAGGCAGCGCTGACTTGCTTATCAGTCACTCACAGTCTTATCAAACAAAGCATGTCATCAGCTCAAAGTAGGAACACACGATTATCTAGGTGTTAAACTAAGAGGCATTACATCGGTCATTCCACCTCCTGCCATTTAAGAACATGGATATCTCCTTATATAACATGAGTATCCTGCTTCCAACATGACCACTGACCACGGCAGTCTGTGGATTAAACAGTTTGTCTGGTGTCCTTTTTTCCCCCTGGGTGGTTTAACAAATCAATGAGCTCACCGGTGTCTAGCGGATACAGAGTTATGTAACCATCTCCAGTGATGCTGCAATGTTTTTTCAGGTCTGAAGTGTGTGTGCCACCTGTGCGCCAACAACACCTGTGAGACGGCGGCAGACGGCGGCGCCTGCTGGAACTCTGTGATGTTGATCGAGGGGAAGGAGGAGACGGTCAAGTCCTGCCTGTCGCCCTCGGAGATGAAGGGCCAGGTCTTCTGCCACAGCTCCAGAAATGTGTCCAAGAGGAGCTGCTGCTTCACTGACTTCTGCAACAACGAGATTCTGCACCTACACACAGGTATACAGTCAGCCAATAGGATGCCATCCGTCTCAATCTCTGGTCCGCTCTAAGGGCAAATTGAAAATCAATGTATAGTTATTCTCACTGATGAAGATGAATGTTTAGCCTTTAATAAGAACGACAAAAGAAAAGTGGTAAAAATTAGGAAAAGTGGATTAATCGGTAAAACACTAAGGGTACATTAATGAACTGATAGTAAATGCTTACTTGATGCTATTAATGGTTAGGTAATGCATAGTCAATGCTTATCAAGTATAGCAAACTGTTGATGTTTAGTTATTAACGGTTAATTAATGTTTGGTTAAGCATGAACTATGCATAGTTAACTTATGCTTAGTAAAGCATTTACTAAGCATAACTTTGAGTTAATGCTTAGTTAATTGCTTTAATTGAATTAAATTTAACATATTGTATTTATTTCTGTTTATATGTGCATCCAGTGTGCGCTCATGGCAATTTACTTTATAGGCAAATGTAAATTGGATCATTCATAAAAAATTTAAATCAGATTAGTCAAAGCTGCATTAATCACTTTTTTTAAGCCAGTGGGGCCAGAACTTCATACCGTTCTCCAAAAACACTCACATTTGACGTATTATGGCCTTTGCGGTGTGTTTGGATGAATAAGTCCAATGTTCACCCTATTGTAGCCATGATTTTATTCTCTATATTAACTCCTCCTATCGTATCATACTGTTATGATTCATTGATTATTAAAATACTGTCTAAAAAATACAAATACCGCCTTTATACCCTCTTCCCCCACATTATATTATTCACAGTTAAGAAAACCAACCAACTGATTTGTTCATCTGAAATCCTTTAAGTTAGATCATAAAATGTGGGAGTGATGCAGGGGATTTTCAGTGTTAAGTGCTGCAATCTGTTGATGAGGTTGAAACGGATCAGGACAGCACCCTGGGGCTGTGAGGGTGTTGACTCTGAATGAGGGGGACCAAAGAATCAATCTGTTCCAGCGCTCTGCTAAACATCAGCACGTGAGCTCACCCAGTGCGTTATTTTCGCTCAACCTTTATTTACACTCAATGAGAAATCAGTGAG
>OX442361.1:16836525-16899025 GCA_949357725.1 Hyperoplus immaculatus | reverse complement strand
TTATTATTTTTTTTAAATTAAACTAAACTTTCCATAATCATTCCAAGCACTATTCTGAAGGCTACTTCTGAAGGATTTGTTTATATGTCGTTAATGTAATGATTTATGATACATTTTGTTCTTAAAAACATGCTAGAAATGCATTTTTAAGACTATAACTCATACTTTTTTTTCTTTTTTTTTTTTAAACTTAAATTTTTATTGGGTTTTTTGCACATTTTACAAATATCAAACCATATATATGCAAAAATACATCCAGAATAAAGAATAGTCTCAAATAGAGCTGCATGTGATTGGATTAACAATTCTTATACATACATACCCATATATTTAGGTCAAAAAGACATTGAAAGGAAACAAAAGACAAATCGAAAAGCCACAACAAAAACAAAAACAGGAAAGTAAAAGACAATAATAAATAAAAATAACAGTGACATGTAAGCGTTCTTCCTTACTTGAAATGCAACGTCATGATCTGATTTCGAGCCTCCTAATCTGTGGTGTCATTCATTTTTCTTTTATATTCAACCCATTTTTCCCATCTTGAATCAAACTTCCCCTCATGGACCCTCAATATGTACGTGAATCTTTCCATGTCGTATATTTCTTCAACCACACCAAGCCATTGCTTCTTTGTTGGTGGATCTGCTTTGTACCACGCTCTTGTTATTGTTTTCTTGCTGGCTGCCAGCAGAGATTTTATCAGATATAGGTCCCCACCCTCAACGTTTTCCTGAACCAGATTCCCCAGATACAGCACCAAGCCAGTGTTAGGCATTTCATAACCAATTATCTCCTTTAATTCTTTCAAAACATCTTCCCAATATTCCTCTAACTTTTGGCACTTCCAAAATATATGTGTGTGGTTTGCCCCCTCCTGCCCACACAACCTCCAACATGCGTTCTGTTCCGGAGCATACCTCCCTTTCATATTTGGAGTTATGAAATATCTTATGATGTTCTTCCACCCGAACTCCCTCCATAACCTGGAAGCAGTTGTCGAGTGCTGTATCCTGCACACGTTATACCATTCTTCCTCAGTTATCTCGATCCCAAGCTCTCTTTCCCACTTTTCCTTTACATACATAGTAGAGTTCCCCCTACTCTTCAGCATACCTTGTTAACTCATACTTTTTATGGCTGGCTTAATCCGACATATTTTTTATATTTCTATTTAAATTTACACATTATCAGTTCGATTTTTTCAGATTTGCATTTTCCTTCAAACATTTCTTTAAAACATTTTAATACGAAAAAGATTTTTTTCAATTAAAATCAACTGGCAAAGTTTCACAACAATTTCACAACTAAGTTAAAAATGTTACCCTATGCACCTGCAGTGTCTCGCCTTAAGACTTTAATAATAAGGTATGGAACAACGCATTGGTTACATATCAATATCAGCTCATGGTCCTGCTGGTGTAAATGTCCTGCAGGTCTGCCACTGCTGGTCCAGAGGACTATAGCGCGGACCATAGTCCTGCTGGAGACCATCGGTAAGGGTCGCTTTGGAGAGGTGTGGAGGGGAAGGTGGCGAGGAGAGGACGTGGCGGTGAAGATCTTCTCCTCCAGGGACGAGAGGTCTTGGTTTCGTGAAGCAGAGATTTATCAGACCATCATGCTCAGACATGAGAACATTTTGGGCTTCATTGCTGCAGACAACAAAGGTGTCACATTTAGATACACGATTCAAAGTTGCACATTTCAGTTTTGAGATAAATGTGCTAACGTGAGCGTATTATTTGCTCTAGATAATGGCTCGTGGACTCAGCTCTGGTTGGTGTCAGAGTACCATGAGCATGGCTCCCTGTATGACTACCTGAACAGGTACACCCTCTCTGTGGAAGGCATGGCCGTCCTCGCGTTCTCCATAGCCAGTGGCCTGGCTCATCTCCACATGGAAATCATTGGCACACAGGGTAAGGCTTTCTTTACTGACTGAAGAACATGATCATGGGAACTGAACTCACATTTGGGGGTTTCAAACTATTTTTCTTTCACGGTAAACCCATCATATACTAACGTATTGTCTTAACCCAGATCCCATCAATAACAATCAGCTGTTGTATCCCCAAAAGCATTGTAATAAATGTTATTTAGGACTGCAATTTAAAATGTATTTTACTTTTTTGCTAAAATGTCAAAATAATGTATCTCTGAACCTCAGTTATTTCTTTATGTGTCTTGTTTTTTCAAGCTGTCTGAAACACAACAAAATAATATAGATCGTGCAACATAACATCATGTTAAATACTCGATAAATGATTTCAAAATTATTTCCATAGATAGACTAATTGATTAACTGACCAGTCACTTCAGCGCAACAGTTATTACACAGTTAACCTAATAAGATTCAATTGTGATATTTCATTAAAGTTAACTGTCACTGATGGCTGTGATCATTTGATTAGATGATGTTATAAGGCATGTAAGAACACTACAAAAAATTGGTCCAAATGTTGTTGTTTTTCAGACCTTGTTTGTGGACTTGCTTTTGTGTAGGAAAACCTGCCATTGCTCACAGAGACTTAAAGTCTAAGAATGTCCTGGTGAAAAAGAACGGCACAGCAGTCATCGCAGATTTGGGTCTGGCTGTGAAACATGACTCCAGCACCAACACCGTCGACATACCGTCCAACCATAGAGTGGGAACCAAGAGGTTGGATTTACGGCACAAGGCAACACACAGTTAACAAGCACACACTTCAAAACGTGTGCAATATAGATTCCCCATGGAGTTTACACAGTAGTCAGCCTCTGAATTTCTCTGAAGTCAGCATCATATAGATATTATGGCCAATAATTTGAATTGACTCACAACATGGAGAGAGCCACACATATATTTACCTATAGATCAAACCCTATATAGAGCCTGTATATGTATAGAGTGATATTGTTGTCAATCTTAAGCCATAAATCATCAGTGAGTGCTGTAATTTTTTTGTTTTTAAGGATGAAGTACTAACCAGGAACATAATGTTTGAACCAAGCTTGTTTTTGCCTGTAGCTGCTCCATATTTTAGGTTTTTCTATTCAGAGATCATGGTGGAAAGGTTTACAAAAAATAACAAGACAAAAACAAATTAAGGTTAGGGAAATATTCAAGGAAGTACTGGGCTTTTTTAGTTTCATTAGGTCTTAATCATTTTGTCCTCTGCAGGTACATGGCCCCGGAAATTCTGGATGAGACAGTCAATTTGAGCAGCTTTGAGTCATTCAAGCGTTCGGATATCTACTCGCTGGGCCTGGTGTTCTGGGAACTGGCCCGGAGATGCTCTGTTAGGGGTACATTAAACAACAAACCACACTCACCACGTACACACTCCCGCTCTTTTAGGGATATATTATTCCATGTAAAAGTCACTATCAAAACTAACCACCGATAGTTCATTTTAATGTGGTGTATATTTTTTTACTCAGCACACCTCACTTTAGCTAAATCATCTGCCCATTAGGTGGGGAAAAACAAAATGAGGTTAATTTTCCATAATTTTTTCACTTGGACAGGACTTCAGGAGGACTTCCAGCTGCCTTATTATGACCTGGTACCTTCTGATCCGACCGTCGAGGACATGAGGAAAGTGGTGTGTGAGCAGAAACTCAGACCCAACGTTCCCAACCAGTGGCAGAGCTGTGAGGTGAGATCCAAAAAAAAACACCTGATGATGCCATACTCAATTATTCACATTCAACAGTGTGTATGAAAGTGTAAAAGTCCGCTACGACTTAACATGCCAAAAGGCTGAATTTGATTTGATTACACCACAGGCTTCTTTATTATAAAGGGGTGCTCAGCGCATGTGTAAACACATTTTTAATCCACAGGCTGAACTGACTATCTGGAATCATCATTTTGAACTGATTTAACATAACTTCCAGCTTTGTAGTTCCCCCTGACTTTTGTCAGCTCAGTTGTGGTATATGAACAGATCTGTGGTTACCCAGATTGTTAGATTATTACATTGATTACATTGGTTTGGTAAATTCATATGAATTTAGGTTTGAACAGTCATAAACAATTTTGGGTAACACTTTATAATAACTATCCGTAATAACTTGTTAATAGATCATTAGTAAACTCTTAATTAATGATTATTAATGATTTGTTAAGTGTTTGTTAGCAGTTTGTTAAGGATTTATAACAATGGTAGATAGTTAATATCTTAATAATTGAATCAGTTCATCTGGGAGGTAATCCGAGATTAACTGATCACGTCACGTTCAAGTCCATGGCATGCACAGTGTGTATTGAGTTTATTTAAAATATTTGATAATGGGGCTGCCCTCAGTTGCCCATGCACTGTGTATAGTCTATAGCCTATTTCAGCCTCGTCGGTATCTCGGATTACCTCCCGGATGAACTGATTCAATTATTAAGCTATTAACTATCTACCATTGTTATAAATCCTTAACAAACTGCTAACAAACACTTAACAAATCATTAATAATCATTAATTAAGAGTTTACTAATGATCTATTAACGAGTTACAACGGATAGTTATTATAAAGTGTTACCCAATTTTGTTAGCTTAGAAAAAATCAACACAAATACTTGTATATAAGACATTGTAGTAAAGGCTGACATCAAGTGTAGTTGGGAAAGGTACACAAGCAATGGTTTTTAATTCACTCAATTTGGAACTATAATCACACCAACATTAGGTTAATAATGTCATTATGCAGTAAACTGTTTTGCCATGATCTACAGTATAACTACATAAAAGGCCTCAGTACTGACACACACACACACACACACAAAATATTTTTTTTTCTTTTTTTTCTATCCTCTGTCCCTGTTGTTGTTGATGAAACAGGCTCTGCGTGTGATGGGCAAACTGATGAGAGAGTGCTGGTATGCCAACCCTGCCGCTCGACTCACTGCTCTGCGGGTCAAGAAAACTGTGTCTCAGCTGTCTGTAGTCAAGGACGTCAAAGATTAGTCAGATTTGTTGCTCCTGCAGGTGGTCACTGCTGCTGGCAACACACAGTGGACTGCCAGTCATAGGGAGGAAGGGTTCTCTTTTAATGGCCTGAGGCTGCCCTCTTCTGGACTTAACCACACTGTTCACCCTCAGAGAGCAGATGTAGTTTTTTTTCAGTTTTTTTCGGTGCCAAAGTATTTTAGGGGCTGTCGCTGCTTATACTGTATATGATGTATGTACAGATTATTTTGCTACCTCAGGCATTTAAGTGCCCAAAGCTTTAAGTTGCACATTATGATACTTTTTTTTGTGTGCCATATCTTGTAGCAAACACACTATTGTGTTATCTGACAATCACAAAGGATACCGATTTGACACCTTAACTGGTTCTGGCTCGGTTAAAATGACGCACACGCAGGCTGTTCCCTGATAAATTGAGCTTTAACGTGTTTAAAATGAAGTGCTTTGCTTAGTTATTACAGCAATACTGTAGATAAACGGTTTGTTGAAAGCTCCGTGGAATGATTACACAGCACTTAACAGGAACACAACTGTGAATTTCCAATTGGAAGACATAGCAAAGTGCTTTTATTTTAGTGTGATTTAGTTCTGACTATTGATTTGTAACCACCGTGGCCCTATGGTTGGCAATATGCCGCGGGTCTATTGGCTGCTCATTCTTTCTGACTGATTCTCGTACAATGAAAATAGGTATGGATGTTAATGGTACCTAGAGGATAAACAGCTATAAACTCCTGCTATGTATGTTGCACTTTTAAAGCTCACAGTGGCTGAAAATTGCCACTCTGACAGATGAACGCTAATTTGAAAAGGATGAATGTTTAAAGTTATGTTTTGTATTTCTCAAGCATATTTATTAACACTGGAAGCATGGTATTCAAATAATTAAACCTTAGCCACCCTAATGCACAAGCCAACACCTCAGATAGAAATACATTTAAATTTGAAATGTTAACAACTTCATACAGTATGTAGGCTTACTGTAAAGACCAAGATAAGATCCGATCAGTTAAAATTAAAACCATTATACATAGTAGATCATCTAAAGGCATTTCCCTTAAAGGTGATGAGTGCACGTAGGATTGATAATGCTATTACCTGCTGAGGCCTTTAAAGCCTTTTCATAACAGGCCTAGGAAAAGTGCACACGGTAAATCTGTACGTCATATGTTCGTATGTGCCCAAGTGTGTTCAGACGTGCCTGTGCCTGCTTCTCATATCACGTGAAGTCACCCAGTAATTTAAAGATGTGAATCAGACTAATCGGGACCGTAGTTTGTGAAACCGGTGCTGTGGTCGAAACCTTTTTCTCATGTGTCCCCCATCCATCGTGGCTTATTAATTGACTTTAGTAGTTCTAAAGTTAATGTTCATTACATTTGTTGCTAAGGCGTGAGTTACACACTTCCACATAGCTGCTATCAGTGTTGAAGGCGTCATGATTGCTGTTTGATATGTAGCATCAGCTGTGTTGCCTCTTTAAAATAAGCTATGTACTGTAGCCTGTTGCGCTCTCGTCAAATATCAAGTTCATCATGTGTACAAGTACACTTTGTCTTTCTTTCTGTGAACAGTTTTGTTGGCTTTCGTTCATGGAAACGCTCGACTGTGTGTGTTGCAGATTTTACAGATAGGAAATATTGAAAATGCAGTATTGAAGCTTCTGGCTCTGCTTGTGTCCACTGAAACATGTTTGGTGGTATGACCTTGTTTTTTTGATCTGATACCGGATATGTGCTGATTCTGAACCAAGCATACTGTATATATTTTGTCTACTGTGTCATATCTGCTTCTCCGGGAATCTGAAGAACGTATAGCTAAGCTTCATATAAAAGACCTATCAGTCATTCCAAAGAGGAGTGATCATCATCACCATGTGCAATTTCTGACTGTTCTGTTTTTTATATAGCCTATATTGTATATGAAACAGCTAAATATTTACAAATGAGGTACTGCTTTCATGAAATTTCTAAAAACATACAGTTTTTAGACACAAATACTGTGTGTCTGTTTTGTGTTGTCACACAGATTTCCAGCCATTGCATTGTATCTTTTCTCTTGCATTATTTATTTCATATACAACCAAGTGATATCAGTGGGTCAATAAACTGTTTTTCATGAAGTCAACTGTTTTTGTGTCTCTTCCTCATGATAGTAAGAAGAGGTATAAACTGTCATTGCTTTGTCATTTTGAAAGCTTTGACTGCAGAGCCTTGCGCATTGCTCAATGTGGGACACAATTTCCCAGAGCAACTTATCAGAAACGGGTCACTTTTTGTCGTTATCATCAGACTTTTACCTGAGCTAGAGATGAGTCATGTCCGCTTACTGTTCTACCGCTCTATTCGTGTGCATGGCAGTGTGTTGTGGTTGTGTCCGTTAGACAGAGGAAATTAAGCTGTAACACGAAAGCTATCAGCACTTTGAAGATGAGTCATCGCCTTAACATTGTGCTGTGAGATGTTTTAACGTGATTTCGCCGTGTCACTCACCTCAGACATGGGAGGTCACACGGTGTCAACTACACATTTGAACACTTTCCCGTAATGATAATCACAGAGTAATGTAATAGGTCAGAAAATAGGACAGAATGATATTCATTTTTAGCTATTTCAACTACTTAAAAGATAGATTTGCAATTGTTTTAATCTGCCTTTTAACAACACATGTACTTTGACTTACATTTATTAACCAGTGTTTGCGAAGACAGAAAGTGGGAACTTTGTACTTAAAGGAACCTCCTGATTTCATTAATAATGTCTTCTGCAGCCTCATAGCTTCAGGTGAACTTTAGAAAGGACACAGCCAGTGTGGACAGGAGGAAGGCTCAAAACGACCCATAACTTTCAATGTATAGACATGTTACAGTTTACAGTTAACCTTGGCAGGTAAAACATTTTGAATTAATGATTTTACGACTCGGCACAATCTTAATTTTATGTTTTTAACTGAAACTTGGTTAGACAAAGATAACAGCTCAGCTGTTCTTTTGGAGTCAGCCCCCCCCCCCCAACTACACTTTCATGAGTGAAGCCAGAGTGCATAAGAAAGGAGGGGGGGTTGCTATTTTGTTTAATGAATCTCTACAATGCAAAAAGATGTTTTATGGAAATTTTGATTCGTTTGAGTATGTGGCTCTCCAGTTAAATTCAGCCTCTAGAGCTATTTACATTAATATCAACAGACCACCGAAATATTGCGCAATGAGAGAGAGAGAGAGTGCACAAAGGAAGATAACAAATTGTGCACTTTTCTGTATTTATAGTAGAATTTGGGACATCCTGGTGAAATGGGGCATCTGTGTTCCAGACAGTCCCGTGGTCACTGCTCTGTCTGCCAGCAGATCTTCTGAGGGTCAGTGGGGCAGAGGGGATTAATGTGAGACAATCTGGTACAGTTAGGGGGTATTTACACTAGGCCAAAATGCAATTACCATTTTCTTTGATTTTCTGAAAGAAATGCAGCATTTGTGCATGCCGAAAGATGGTATTATTTTCCTGGAGATCCATTTTAAAAAGCATCAGTGAGGTAGGGGGACAGAGTTTGTGTGCACTGTGGTTCAGTTTTCTTTGACCCATCAAGCCATTGTCTCCCTGACTGTTGGCCTGAGTGCGTGTGATTTCCCTTTTGAAATGACCATGTCTGATGCCTCTGGCCCAATGACCCATGCTGTGGGTTTGGGGAGCGTGACACTATAGCCCCGAGCTAAATCAAGTCTTTTGTCCGGCGTTCACATAAGACAAGTCTCCTTGCTTGGCAGAACACAGTAGTCAGGATCAGACTGAGGCTTAAGCCCATTGAGAAACCCAGAGTGAGAGAGGCTGGAAGCAGGTGCCGATGGAGGCGTGCTGCGGCAGTTTCTCATGCATTGCTGATTTCTGACAGACCATGATCGAATTGCTACGACTCCAAAAAGGGAAAGGGACTGTTTGAAGGGGGAATAATAATAAGAGAAAAAAAGAGCTTCAACATCCTCCTTCCTTTGCTTTTCAAAACAGCAGACCACCACCCTTCTTAAGAAAGAGAAAGAAGAGAAAAAAAGCAAGAAGTTAAAAGAGGTGAACAGGAAACTAGGTATGTGAGGCTGTGATCTGCAGATGCAGGTTCCACCACAGACATCACGTGGATTTCCGCTTTGACATATTTTGCTTTTGGCTGCACAAGGGCAGGGCCAAACAATCAGTGAAAAGACTGCTGCAGCAGGACACGATGGTGCTTTGAGGACTACTCTACCATGCAGTCCACCATGAATATCAATGGACTTCAACGCCAGGGCAGCCAAGAGAATTGCATTCAGGATAATACACTGAGGAAGAAATGTTCCCTGTGGCACCGACGCTCGCTGAGGGGAAACAATGACCGACACCGGCAGAGCACAGGCTCTCTGCCCAGAGTGCGCAAGGTGAGACAATTAAAAAGAAGTGTTATATATACACAGTAGCTTCACAAACACAAACACATTTCTACAATTTAAATACAATCTCATGAACTGACTGAAATCTAAATTAGTTTAGAGATGAGATATTTTTTCTTTCATGTGCAAATAGTTTTATAATGAGATGCAGTTCACTGATTTACCACCAACTATCAGAATATACAGCAGCTCCCTGCAGCTTGCCAAAAGTTTTTAAACTATTTTAATCTTTTGAGCTATGCAACACTAGGATTGACCTGTCAAATACTTGTTAGATTGAGTTTTCAAAACTGAAATCCACTATATTGTTTTAAAGAGGAACTCTGCACTTCTCCTTTTGCAGCCTAAACAAAGCCACTCCGGCTCACTGGTTGATTACTCCGACCCACAAAGGTAAAATATGTCAAATCTGCTGTGCAATTTATCATACAATAGAAAGTTTCACTAAATCTAAAATACCATGTATTGCATTTTACTTTTGTGCAATGTTTTTAATAGAGAAGTATAGAGCAATTCCAAAAATATTAATTTAATTTTTTTTCTCCTTTGCCCAGAACCACAATTGTACTGGAAAAGCACGACAATGAAACATTTGGTTTTGAAATTCAGGTAAGCTTTTATCACGTTATAACCATTGAGATGAAGTACATGTTTTTTTTGTCGTTCTTTTGAAATCTATAATCTAGGATAATTTTATATTACCATTCAAGTAAGAAGTATTATTTTAGCCACTTTTGTGACAAAACCTTCTCCTGTTGCAGACCTATGGCCTGCAGCTGAAGGACAGCTCTGCAGTGGAGATGTGCACATTTGTGCGTAAGGTGCAGGAGGACAGCGTTGCAGAGAGTGCTGGCCTGACCGCAGGTGAACCACCCACATCCTTTACACAGGCTTTTGTAAACATTTCACATACACCTAATTCTACCTTTCTCGCATACAAACATTGACATAGGCTATATCACTTGCCCAACATGTGCACACAACATTCCACCCACATACACTGAAGCACAAATACAATTCAAAGCCATGATGTGTTCCCATAATTGATCAGTTCCTCTTTTTTTGTCTTGCATGCTTATTTATTGTAGGAGACATTATCATCACTATCAATGGCCTCAGCATTGAAGGATCATCTCATCAGCACATACTTGAACTGATACGAGAATCCACCAACAGTTTAAAGTGAGTGACAGAGATTTCATAGTAGTAAGACAAAGCTCGGCATTGGACAAATCTGCAGCACAGAAATTGTAAACAGTATTCCAACATGTTTTTTTTAAATGGGTATAATTATGTGTCCTTATGTGATTCCAGGATGGAGACTGTATGTGGAAACATAGTGAAGCAGATAGAGCTGGAGAAGAGGATGAACCTGCTTAAGGTGCGTCTCTATATGACCCTGCCCATGTTTGTTATTGACATGCTATCGCACTGTGGTTACCTTAAGCTTCCTACAAACAACTGTCAGATAACCACACAGACCCAGCTGGTAGTAATGAAAGAGCCCAAATGCCACACTGTAGCTAATTACAGGTTGATAGCCTATATTGCTACACCTACATATGAAAACAGCCTGCACTCAGTACTGTATTTTCACAACTTAACCCGTCCCTTATGTGTTCTAACATTGAGATGTTATCTTTGTAGGTTTTGAGTGTGTAAGCTAAATTAATTATCTTTACTGGAAAGTTAACAGCACAACTTTTTTTCATACAGCAATCACTACGTGAGAAATTGGTGGAGCTGCAAGCACTGACATTACAGGAAAGGCGACTAACGCGAGGTGAGGGGTGTTCACTCATGCTCTGTCAAAAAAACCACAGCCCTTACTTTCACACAGCCTTCTCTCTTAATCTAAAATCTACACGGTTTAACATGTATGCGAGGTGTGAATTCTGCATCAATTGAGATAAAAGGAGTTCCCCTGAGAAATGAACCGCTGACGAACTTCCTGTTGCACGGTGGACTTCTTGTCAATGTCAGCTGCAACTGTTTCTAACGGGGAACTTTCATTATGCTATTGTATTTTTCAGGTACTAACTTAAACAACAGCAGCCTCCACCTCTCAATGGAGTCCCCCACGGGCCGCTGTGGCCGGCGTTTCTCCAGTGACAGCAGCTACAGGAGCGGGATGACCGATGACAGTGACCGTGCCAGCAGTGTGTTTGGGGATGTGAGCTCTCCCAGCCCCTACAGTGCAGCCAGCACCACTGATGATAGCTGCTTTTTCTCCAAAGATTTCCCCTCCCAGGACTCCAAGAGGTTTTCGTCAAGCTCTGGCCCTCACCACCACCACCACCACCACCACCACCACCAACAGTCCATGTGTCGCTCCAGCAGCTCCAGCTTGGCAGGCAGTAGCAGCTCGCTCTCGCCTTCCTGGGAGGAAACCAGGATCTCCTCCCTGTTCGGTACCTTGCCCCGTAAAAGCAGGAGAGGCAGCGTCCGCAAACACATCTTCAAGTTGATTCCGGGACTCCAGCGATCGGTGGAAGAGGATGAGACGGGAACAACAAACACTCAGTGACAAAGTTTTGAAATGCTTTGAAGAAGTTGCAGAATGAAATAAAGACACTGTAATGAAGTGTTTCCCCATACTTAAAATATTGGGTTAACCCTTTAAAAAACAATAACAAGCGCTTTAATGAAAAGAGAGGAGAGCAGTCATTGTGGCACTTGGCGATTTTTGTCCTAAGAGGGTCCCTTCCTTAGCCTGTAAGGTGGGCCTTTGGCTTAGACCTGTGTTGGCACAAAAGCATTATGGCAATGTATAATGTTTGTATTTGAAAGTATGCATCGAAGATTGTACTGTATGATAGATGGGGTGATGTAGGCTATCTTAATATAGCTTAAACAAAAAACTGAATGAGTGCGGATCAGCATTAATCATATCAGTCTGAACTGCAGTAGCTGTATTCATGTAGCACACATTTAGACCATTGTGACCTAAAAATGCATGACAACCATTTATTTTCAAAGTCATATAGACATTTAAACTGTACGATTGAACTGTGACGTTCAACCAAAACCAAAGCTCTACTTGGCTGCTCAGCTGAAAGCAGGATGTGGTTAGGAAGAGGTAGCCTACTACTTAACTGTTTCCATTTCAAAAATACATTTAAGGCTGTAAACAAATCGCTTTCAGTGTTCATTCTGACACACTGAAACGATTTCTTGTAAATTATTGTAAATGTACTGAAATTTCACTTATAGTAGCGAGACTTTTGTTTACAGAATGCCATGCTTTATTTTTCCTTTGTATCAAATGATCTGTATATGCAAAAGACTATTTTAAAAATGTAATAAACTTGCAAAATCTTCCAAACCATCCGTGTTTCATTCAGATATCAGATAATAGTGCATTTAAGGTTACAATTCCAACAGTTATTAGTAGTTTGACTAATAGTAGGCAAAAATGAACTTTAGAATAGAAACCCCACACATTTCCTGGAAAATGCCTCACTTCTTTGGTTTCGTGCCACTGCTGCTAGAGAGAGGGTTTGTGTGTGTGTGTGTGTGTGTGTGTGTGTGTGTGTGTGTGTGTGTGTGTGAGTGTGTGTGTGTGTGTGTGAGAGAGACAAAAGAGAGCTACAATGGGGAATTATCACATTATGATAAACTAAACTGTTACCCTGCACTTGATTACTATTCACAAAACACGCAGATACACTTAATTTTGAAGCAGCAACACCAAGAAAGATCATTTAAAAAAAGACCAACATTTATTTTTCATGGTGTTATGAAGCAGACAATTAGATGGTTCAATGGGCTGAAAAATGCCTGTTTCATTATTTGTTTTATGAATGCCTGCACATCCTTTATTAAGGAAAAGTACACAAACAACAATGTTAAATAACTGCATTGAGAATCCAGCTATAATCGGCAAAGGGTATATTTAAGATCATATAGCCACATAAAAACTATTACAAAATCAATCGAGATGGTTGCATCTTAAAAACGCAGGTCTTGGTAAAATGAATTATAATGCTGCAGCTTCTCCAGAATGTTATGACTAGAGTCCTCCATCACACCAAGCCAGTAGAGCACATTATACCGGTTCCTTAAATCACTGCACTGGCTTCCTGTGTTTCAAAGGATATATTTTAAAATCCTGTAACTTTTGTACAAAGCACTAAATGGACTTAGATCCAAATACATCTCTGATTTATTGGTACGTTACAGAGGATCGAGACCCCTCAGGTCAAAACCAAGCAAGATGAAGCAGCTGTCAGTTTCTATGCTTCCTAATGTCAAGCTTCCTGAACACCTGAGGTCATTTAAAATCAGGTCTTTAACATTATTGTTTACTGTGTCTTTCTAATATATGACATACATAAGTAACTTCTAACCTGTACCTTTTTATTTGCACATTTTTTTTTGATTGTCTTATGGATGCAATTTATTTGTATCCGTAACTATCGCTTTTTTATCATGTAATTGCAATTTCAATGTTTTCTTAATGTCTTATTTCTACTGTATTTTTGTTTGCCTGTAGAGCATTTTGAATTGCCCTGTCTCTGAAAGTTGCTATAAAAATAGACCGGCCTTAACATATAAAAGTATATGACATTATTAGATTGCTAATACAGATGCATCAATGTGAAAGCAGCCTTTTATTTGTCTAGTTTTTAAAGGTGAAGATAAACCTTTAAGTAGGCCTACTTATATACCGTTACGTTCTTTATTCCAGTGAGTTCCAAACTAGGGGTGGGGCCCCGCCAAAGGTCACAAGATAAATGTAAAGGGTTGTGAAAAAAGAACGTCTGTACACCAATCGAAATATTAATTCTTTGTCACATTTTAGCTTTTTTTGTGAAATACTGGAGTGTTTTACCTATATATATTTAAAATTTTATTCAAATTAAGATTTTTTAAAGGGGCAATGTGTTTTTTTTAAAGGGCAATGTGTTTTTTTTGCGGAACTATTTAGAGATCTGAAACCTAAACATGTCACAAATCTTAAACTGAAAAGTAAAAAGTAACTATAGGTGGCAGATAAATGTAGAGGAACAAAAAGTTAAAAAAAATAAAGAATCAGAAATGTGGTAGAGTACAAGTATAAAGTAGCATAACATTGTATTGTAAAATTGTAATGGTACTTAAGAACTTAAGTAAATGTAGTTAGTTACCACCATTGCGTGCTGTAAACCTTAGTGCTGATGTTGTTTGTTGAACTTCAAAATGTTACATCAGCATTTAAGGTGCCTTACTTAAGATGTAAAGGTCTTAAAACTCAAGACATAGTAAGGCTTAGCTTCAGCTCATGTGGTTCGGGCCCGCTAAAAAAACCTATAGGAGAATGCTAATCCAGACTCAACACATTACAGAGGGAAGGTGGTCAGTCAGTAGAGATTATGAAAAAGAATGAGTACAATCACTGCATGTGTAGATGCTAGAGCCACAAAGAGTCTTTGTTGAGGCCAAAACAAACCCCCCGTTCTTCTGCGAGTGCACACGTACACAGAACTACATGGCACTAGCGCTAGAGAGCAGCACGCCAGAGAGACTTGGCCTTGCACTGCTGACTGACATGCTGGATGGATTCCTTCATCGCTATTTGGCAATGTAGGACAAGAACTAGCATTTTGGGCAACGTACTTGGGAGCAGACAATGACGCAATGCACAAGTCTGAGTTTGCCTACATTTTGATTTTGAACTCATCTGCAGAGAACGACTAAGAGCATTTGGAGCTTGACTAATTTCCAATATTATGGAAAAGCCAAACGGACAGGAGGAGATGGAGACAGGCACGCCACCTCCAAAGCCCCCCAGGCTCACATCAGATGAGAATGCCCTGGTACTATCCCAGGTGCTGGAGATCATTGGTGGGATCAGTCGTGAGGCCCTCAGGAGCCTGGAGGAACCTGAGGAAAGAGATGTGTGGTCCGTGGAAGAGGGAGATGACTCCGTGTTCTACAGTGACGAGGACCAAGCTCATCAGAACGTGAAAGCTAACACAAATGGTGATTCTTCTTCTGCCGACAAGGGCGAGCAACTTGTCAAAAATGTGGTGGCTGATGATGAACCTTCCACACACAGGGTGTATGGTCCAGGAGAAGAATTGGAGATGAAGAAAGAAGAAGGAACTACTTGGCAGGTCCTCTTCCTGTCTGAACAAGAAGAGGAACACCAAGAGCTTCAGTCACCAAAAACTGAACCTATGGATCAGTCACATCCTGCAGATCCAGGAGCACAGTCTAATCTGGATCCAGAGGAGTCACCTGTGAGCACCTGTGGCGAATCTCTGCAACTTCAATGCACGATTGCAGACACGCAAACACCGCCTGGGCAAAGCGTTTCAGCAGAAAAAGGTAAGAGGAATTTTGTATTATTGTGCAGTAAAAAAAAAAAGATTGTTAGATTGAAAGAAAGAGATACTAATCCTTTTATTGCTTTTCAGCAAATGTACCAGTTGAAGAGGAAGATGAACTAATGCTGGAATCAAAGACCCCAAGCCTTGAACACGTTGATGAGATGTCAAGTGCTGAACTACAGATTTCAGGCGACGGGCAGATTCAGGTGGACCGGGAGCTACAGCAGTACTACAACGTCCATGCTCCTCCTGTGGCGGTTCATCAAAACCCCAGGCTGGCTTACGCCTCCCTTCCTCTGCCGAAGAAATCGGGTCAAACAGCCGGCCAACAGAAAACCTTCAACCACCTCTCTTCCTCCAAATACGACACCGTGTCCTACCGCAAAATCCGCAGAGGCAACACCCGCCAGAAGATAGAAGAGTTTGAGTACAAGACCATGAATTTGTAAGAAGATTGTTTACATTTTTTTTTCTCCCCACAGGAAAACTGATGGGATGTGATAATTGAGCATTAAAAGGAAACACATTGTATATCTATGCCATATGGTACACCGTTTACATATTTATTGGTTCATAAATCTACTTGTAAAACATCGTTGTAGCAAACTTTAACACACTGTTTGAATGAACAGCACTATGTATTTCTGTTGAGTAATATCTGATTGGAGAGCTGAGCAAACCTCCTCTTACCTAAGAGTTTCTGTATGTTTTTAATGTATTGGTCTTATGTAAGGCAGGTTAATCCTACTACCTTTAATAACTAGGCTGTTTTAGAGCTTCAGTATTATAACCTTTGGAGTGAGAGTAATTTGGAGTGATTGACCAAACTGGATGGTTTAGTGGATAAAGAGAAAATAAAAAGATACTATATGCTATTAAATCTTCATTTTCATAACTTTATTTTTTTACATTCTTGAGAAAATTTATTTTCCATCATTGTGTTGTTAAAGGGTTTGAGAACAGGTTACAAATTCATGAAATCAAAGAAAAGGTTTACAGGGTGTTTTGAGCCAACACTTCCCTCTAGTGAAGAAAAATCATACAAAAAATAGGTGGGCAGCTTTCACAACAAATCTACACCTAAATAATCATTATGGAGATTTAGGTGTAGTTTCTATTTAGACAACAATACAGAAATAAAGCAGCAACAGAGAATCAGCTCAAACGTAAACACACATGACATCTAGGAAAGGAGATGATGTCTCACCGAAAATATGATACAGTTTTTTATGCAAATGAATACATTTTACATGACATGCAATAGTCCCAGCAGAGCACAAAAAAACAAACAAAAAAATGTTACATCTCAAATCTACGAGGAACCCCATTATCTTTGGCAGTTTGTGCTCAAGAATTCACATCGACAGACGTTCACCTGAAGCCCTTTAGTCGTTCAGCGTTCGTTCAGAGGACGTCAGCATTAGAGGACCTTATATAAAAGTATTAAAATTCTGGTCGACATCTTCAAGAAAAGCCTCTGGCACTAGTGTTTAAACTGAGTCAGCCTGTGCTGATAGAATGAAAAGGACATTAGAAACATTGCACATCCCCCTCTGCTTTACACCACCCATACAGTATTACTTCCACCAAATCACTCCCCATCTTCTGGACGGTGGAGTGTTGAAGCTGAGCCACAGACCGTGCTGTAGTGTGAGGCAACCGGAGGTCTCTGGCAGTGCACGTTTGACACATCAAACTCACCTGAGTCTCTTCAGATAGTGTAGTAGTGTGTGAACTGCCACTTTTGGAAGGCATTGCTGGGTTCACATTGGTTAAGGCTGAGGGTGTCACCTCGAGGTACCGCCTCCAGGCACATGTGTTTTGAAACGTACTCTGCTATGAGGTGCTCCGCCTTCACAAAGAGAAAACAGGAAACACAATTATCGTAACAACAGTACAACCAGAGTACAACACTCTTTGATACAATGGTTTTCTCATGGCGATGTTGAAGCAGGTCGGTCCTGTTGTTTAAAATCTCTAAAAAGAAAAACAAAGACAGCAGTCAAAGTGAATGGCACACCCAGTGCAGATCAACATACCAGCGCTGCTTTGGAGGATTTGTGGAACCAGGTGTGTGCAGGCTTGGTGTTGACACATAGTTGTAAAGCAATGCCGTTGTCCTTGTCTTTGGAAACAATGCATAGATCCTGCTGGCGAACATGCCTCATCCAGGTGTAATTAAAGTGCTGACTCTGAATACAAGAGAAAGAGAGAGAGAGCGAGAGAGAGAGAGGGAGAAATAGAGAGAGAAATATAGAGAGAAATACAGAGAGAGAGAGGAATGACAAGAGTGTAATTATACTCTGTGAAAACAGAGAGATTTTTATGGATGACTCAGTGGTGTTGCTCTAAATCCAAAATGACCATATTCGAAAAAAGGCTTTGTCTCGTCTTGGGCTCCACCCTTGTTTATCGTGGCTTGGGAGCTCTATATTCGTCCTGATCTATGTCTATTTCTGGATTTGTTTTTGTTATCCCCCCAACACATAACTACCACAGACATGGGGGTGGGGCATTTTCTCTCAGAAACACATTTAAAATCTTAAAGGTGCACTATGCAGTTTCAGGGTAGGGGGAGTATTGAATAATTCAATCCTAATAAATCAAAACTATTTTTTTAAGCACCTGAAACCAAACGTAAAACTAGATTATGTTTGTAAACAAAACTGTGGGCCCTGAAGCTGTAAACAACAAAAGTGAATGAGTAACTATTCAGGAAGCTTTATAACGTCAAACAGTTTTCCAGGGATCCAATTTTCCAGGGAGGTTAGTGATGAGAATATACCCTACAAAGTGTTCACAA
The DNA here is from genome assembly GCA_949357725.1 of Hyperoplus immaculatus. Taxonomy (NCBI): domain Eukaryota; kingdom Metazoa; phylum Chordata; class Actinopteri; order Uranoscopiformes; family Ammodytidae; genus Hyperoplus; species Hyperoplus immaculatus. Next base: position 16,880,551 of record OX442361.1, on the reverse strand, counting down.
CCAAAGTTAATAGTGCACCTTTAAGAAACATTTGCTTATATAAATTTTGGGCGTTCCAATAATCTGTTGAAAATAAAATAACACCTACCTGCTTGCTGAGATCACACATCTCAAATATCAGAGAGCCATCATGGAGAGCGAGACATTTTCTTAACCCACGATTAAAGACCTAGAAGGAACAATTAGATGATGAACAACGACTGTTTTGTTTTTCTCATTTCCTTCAGTGCATCCTGACAGATGGACTCATATGGAGAGCTATGCTTTGTTTCAAAAGGAAGCCCAGCATAGAGTGTATAAAAGAGCTGACTGGAGCCCAGTCATAGTCTCTGTCTGGGTTGATTTTGATAAGTTGTCGGGGAAATGTAATGTGAACAATTTTTTTTTTCATCTACGTACCAGGCCCTCAGCTTTGGCTAAGGGAGCCACCATATCTGGATACACGTTGTCTAGGTACCACTTGAAGCTCTTGCATTTGAGGCTCTTCCTCAGCTGGATCTGCGCGGTCAGGTTGCCGATGTCGGTGAGCTTGTTATCCAGCAGGTGCTGGTAGCCATGGCCGTAGAAAAGGTCCTTGTACTCATCCAGCCAGACTTCAGCCACTCTGGCCAGGTTGCGCTCCACGGTCTTCTGCCTGTTCTTGGGGAACTTGTAAGGATTCTGTCCCCGGAAGATGTGTCCCACTCGAGAGCAGGGGATGATCTCGATCTCCCCTCCGCACATCCAGATCTATTCACATAAAGGACTATACTGAGACAAGTTCTAGAGAGTTTCCCAAACCCCTACTGTATGGCTGACATTCATGTACTGTATGTGACGATGATACCTTGAATGAAATCTCCATGTTTTCCCCACCCCACACATCCAGCCCAGGATCATAGGAACCAAGCTCATAGAAGTATTTTTTGTCTATTGAGAAAAGGCCTCCAGCCATAACCGGACATCTGTAAGATAAAAAAAATAATTACAAACAATGCAACAGAAAAAAGTATTAAAAGTATGATAAACAAAACTAACTGTTAAGGTACCTGATTGGATCTGCGATGGAAATGTTCTTTTTCTTTATTTCCTCTGCCGGCATTGCACTCCAGCCAAACACCAAAGGCCATTTGAAAATACCTCTTTGGAAGTTGTCAACCAGCATATAACTGAGGAGAGAAAGACAGGAGCCCCGACATAAAAAAAAGACATTTCCTTCAGCACTACTGTAGATAGCATGATAACATCACATCACGTGCATTTTGTCTTGTTACTCCAATATGGGCAGTGCTGTGTTACCTCATGTCTTTATCACTGATGACCTCGATAACTGGACAGGGCACCTTCTTGCGATCCAGGTAGACTCTCTCCAACAGTGGCTCCAGCCAGCCCACGTTACACTCCACGTGGGAGTCTAGGAAGGTAAGAACCTCACCTAGGGCAAAGCAAACATCCTGCTGCAGTTAAACAAATAGTCACAACTGCAGAGTCACAATGCAACCCTTAAAACATGCCTCAATAGTTCTTTGAAAGGCATGGTTGATGTATAAAAAGGGTAAGGTAAATACACAAATGTGCAGGTGAAAGTTTGGGTAGGTTTCTACTGGAAAATAATGTGCAGTGCAACTTCAGTGACTTCTCAGGTCATGGCGCTCATGTTTTAGTACTACTTAAGTACTTTATTCCATCACATGTATACACTTTCACAATTGGTGTTATTTTATGGAAATGTCAACGCAAATATGTGTGCAGTGGTGCGTGCATATGTAGCATATAACATACACGTCGTAACATTTACAATGTCTGACCACGTCATTTGAAACATTCATGTGAGTCTTGCTACCGGTTTCATATTTCTTATCTATATAATAAAAACCATACATAAAAGGACATTTTTTTTTAAAGATAATTTTTTGGCATTTTCAAGCTTTATTAGATAGTACAGAGTTGAAATGGGGAGACAGAGAGAGAGGGGATGACCTGCAGTAAAGGTCCACGGGTCGGATTTGAACCCGCGACCACTGCAACGAAGGCCGGAACCGATATGGTATGCTCTCTATCCACTACTCCACCAAAGCGCCATAAAAGGACATTTATGTTAAACACAGCAGTGGTTACCTATGGCTGCAGCAGCTCCAGCCAGCCTGGCTCTGATCAGGCCCTGCCGCTCCTTCAGGCGAATGATTCGCACTTTGGGAAACTTTGACATGTATGTATCCAGTTGCTCCTTCAGGTAGTCTGCCAGAGCAAAGGATTACGTATGATTTCACAACACTGACAGCAGGGGACAAAAGTGCCCAGAGCTTGAAAAGATAACATACAATACAGAACTTTATTCTTATTTTAAATTTTAAATCAGGATTGAATATAGCTCAACTGATAAAACGCCCCCCTGACAATACTAACTTAGGAGAGATCTCTTTGGCATATGCAGTATGTCGGTTTATAATTAACAAACCAACATAACTGCAGTTGAGAATAAACAAATATTTGTTTATGGTCATTCAGAAAGAGAGCCACCCTTGAGTGGTGTGTTTGTTTACAGAGGAGCACTGTCAAATTTATTATCAACTGTAAAATGTCATGCTGTGTACATATCTTGGTCACAATTCTTTAACTTTTGAGTAACCGCATTTCCGAGAGAGCTCTCAAATATATTTGTGTATGTATGAATAAGGTCGTATCTGGGGTCATCAATAATCACATTAAGAGATGACATGTGAAGTATTCTATATGTATACACCTTAATAATTACACTAAATATTCCCAATGTAGTATACATGGCATTTCCTGCAGTTTGAGACGCATACCCTGGTTTACGTCTGTAAAAGTAGCGTGTGTAAACATAAACCACGATGTAAACCTCCTTTAAGGAAGAGGTGTTATTTTTGGCTAGCAAAACAATGCATGACAACAATAATGACACGAGGAGTGTTCATTTTATTTGGATGGGACGGGAATTATTGCAGAGAAAGAATGCACCGCTAGGCATGGACGGGTATGATATTCTTAATTTGACTATACTGTGCATGTAAAACGTCACCATATAGTCATACCTTTGGTGCTGAAATCGTCCACCAGGATGATCTCTTTGAGGAGGTGCGGTGGAGATCGGTTGAGCACACTGTGCACAGAGCGCAGGAGCGTGGACCACACTTCATCCACAAAGCAGAAAATCACACTGGTGGAAGGCAAGTCATCGTGGACCACATTCTGGGCACACCTGGAAAAGACAGCAAAAAGAAAAAAAAACACACACACAAAGGCGATTCAGATTGGCGGTGACGGCAGTTTTCATAAGGTAAAACTGTGCAGAAGGAGAAGAAGGGAAGACTCACATGTCAGGCCTGGTGTCTGGGATGGCTCGGTCCACTGGGATCTTGTCACTCAGGTAGACGTTAAAATGGCCTTCGTCCCACCTCTTCCTCACCTCTGCATCTTCGCTCCTGGCAACGATGACTGCCTGACCATACTGGCCCACTGCTTTGGGATCTCTGGGAACTTGGGTGGCATCCAGAGAAAGCACTTTGTGGACTGCTGCTTTTCTGACAGCCCCAGAGTTAACTTTAGAGTCCTGTCCTGCTGCTTCCAGCTTGACGGCAGGTTTCGGGGCAACATTCGTATCACTCTTGGCAATCGCCTTAACATTTTCAACTGCTATTTTATCATTGACCTCTTTTCCTCTCACACTGTCATTCGGAGGTTGAGGTGTTGCTTTGTCAGGGTGTGCCTCACCCTTTGTTTGAGTCTTGGTCTTAGGTTCAGCTGCAACTTTTTCGTTGACCTTTGAATCAACTTTGTGCAATGCCTCTTGTTCAACAGGTCCTTTCTTAGAGGTTGGTCGCGGAGCATGTTTATTTTCCTGGACACCAGGAGGCACTTGGGTTATTATTTTAGACCCCACCACAGGCAACACCACTTTTTTAGAGACATCTTTTTCACTCATTGTATCTACATCTGTCACATTCAGATCCAAGTTAACTGCTTTTTTCTCTGCAGGAACGACCTGCTTTGTGGCAATTGCCATTTTTAAGGCGGGTCCTTCTCCATGTTCAGAACCAACAGATTTAGGGGGATCGGCCTTGGGAAGATGACCTCCTTGGTCCTGAGGGGGGTTCATCTTTTTACCCCCTAACACCTGGTCCTGTTTCATGAATCCCTGTCTGTACACGCGGGCTAGTTTGTCCTCAAATATGAGGGGTCCCGTCCCGGTACGTGTAGCCGCCGGGTCCAACCTCTGGACTGGGTGTTTGAAGCCCCTTTTCATTAGCTGTGTGACCCTGGATTGCTGTTTGAAAATGTCCCTCTCTCGTATCACTCGCTCCTTGAGCAGCTGACTCTGACTGTTCACGTCGTTCATTGACAGGCGAAGTGCAGCCATGTCAAACAGCAGCCAAACGATAGAGGCGATGAACACAAAGGCGAGCACCCTCCCACTCCCCCTCAAGTATTTCCTCACCTTCATCATCTCTCGGGGCTTTTTAAACTAAAGGAAACCGTGAAAGTGAAGAGAATGTCAAAGTCTCATACTGTGTGGGCCCCTCCTGGGTGGCAGGGAAAGTTTTCTTTCCTCTGGAGAAGTTAGCTGCCTGCGTGGCATGCTAGCTGTATGACAGTAGTCGGTGTTATCAGTCAGACGTGCCGCAGGGTCCACCACAGTCCACCGCGAAGGTACAATGTACGTAGTGTAACTTCACCATACCTCGTCGCTCAGGTCATCTCCAAACGCTGGCGGACATTGTGTTCGTGTCGCAAAATTCACCAACTTCTTCCTCACAAAAAAAATCGTCGGTTTCTTGACTTAATCTCCACGACACAACTTTGACTGACACTCAGTTTTGTATGAGGACGTAGCAACCTAACTACGACTTTGTCAGTGAGCTCTGATTGGACAGAATGAAAGGCACATCTCGGCCTACAGAAAGCTAACAGCAAGCTAGCCGGAGGTAGCTAGGAGACGACAGGAAGTCCAGCGTCTTACCTTCAAAATAAAAGAAGAGGCTACGTACAGAAAATACATTTTTATTGTTTATTATTTATAAATATAAGTAAAGTAACAATAATTTATATTAAATACAACAACAATATTAATTATTTTAATGGTTTTAATTAGTTTTTCCTACCGCATTAAACATTTTTTTTGGAGTTTATTTCTTGTAGGCCCACTTTTTCATAATAGAGTAGTAGGCCTACTATTTATGCAGGGGTGTCAAACATACGGCCCGCGGGCCGCATCCGGCCCGCGAGATGATTTGATCAGGTCCGCGACCTGTAGAGCATAAATTTCTGAGTATGTCAAAAAAAAAAGTAAGTCTCTAGCCCATTCCTGTGAGGAGTTATGAATTTTTAAAGAAATAACCGAAATGCTCACTCCTGCCGCTAGGGGGTAGCCTAAATAAAAAAAGCACATTTTAGCAACGTGGGAAATGGTAAATGGCAATCCTGCTTCACCGCTATTAATGTTTCCTCCAGTGCTTTATGGCAAAGTAAAAACCAAAAAAAAAAAAATAATTTATTTTTAGTACATTTTATTTTATTACTTTTTAACAAAAATAAAACTATTTTTATTTTTAGTGCTGAACAATTAATGTACTAGCAAGCGCGGTGTGTCTGCGGCTCTGTGTGCGCAAAACGAGCAGGAGCATGCTAGTGTAGGCCTACAAGATTTATTTCCTAATTTTCAATGCTGCTTTATTTTTATGTTTTAAATTGGGAAAAACGTATTCCAAAACAACCAATAACCTCTGTATTTAAAAATAAATCAAAACAGTAGAAGTTGCACTTTTATTTAATTGTATTTTGTACAGTCTGCACGTTTGCACAAAATGTGTACCTGTACATATAGTAAACAAAATTGGACAACTGTAAGGTCAGTGCCTGTTGTATTTGTGTATTCAAATAAACAGTTGTTTATTTCATTAGTGCACACTGGCATCTTTGAGCAACATACCCCCAACATTTTTGCTGCGGCGCTTTGCGCCGCACTTCCTATTCCCATGGCCAGCAGCAACCTTTACTAAGACACTTCCTGGGGGGTACAGAGATCCGTTGTGATCCCTGATAATGTAGGTTACAAATGTAGGCTGAGTGATAAAGCATATTACTGAAAAACAAAGTTAGGGATTTGGAGTTATTTTGCCATTATTTTACTGGTCCGGCCCACTTGAGATCAGAGAGGCTGTATGTGGCCCTCCAACCAAAATGAGTTTGACACCCCTGATTTATAGGCTACTGCCAGTGGTGTTATGTAAAGTTTAACCAATTGTATTTATATAACCCACTAACACAAATAATAATTTGCCTCAATTTGTCAGGATAGCTCCTTAGATCCTGGATTCATAAAAAGGGGGGCAACCCCCAATATTTGAGAAACTTCAGGAAAAGCAATTAAAAGATCCCTCTCCCTGGACAGAAGGGGCGCCCTTAGCTCAGTGGTAAGGCGTCCCCCCCATGGGCCTTGGCCAGCAGCGGACCCGGGTTCTATTCCAGCCCGCGGTCGTTCTCTGCATGTCACTCCCCTCTCTGCCCCATTTCAACTCTGTCTCTACACTATCAATAAAGCATGAAAATGCCAAAAAAAAACTGTTCAGCCAACACAAGTCCTCACTGTGCTCAGATTATTTTTTATTTCTGCATACCATCATGATTTTAAGGTGTGAAATTAAAAAAATTCTCTGACTTAACATCCATGTGTTTTCCTCAGAAAACATCAATTAAACATACTGCTGATGAGGAAGTATATGCTCCTGAACAAACAAATGAGTGCACTTTGAGTTGAGATTGATTCATCAAAATCATGAGTAGGCTACTGACAAGTTCAATAATTAATTTAACGCGGAGGGCATTCTAATGGCAACCAAGCCAATCATCTGTGATATGTGATGTGGCTAAAAACCCGATCAAATTTTTACTGAGTGGACCTACAGCAGATATTTTTTTCCCCAGAGTGTGTGTAAAAGTCAATAATTATAACAAATACATTTTAAAGTGAACTTTACTTTGTAGGTCTCAACCGGAAGCGGATACCATACTCAGCAGTTTTACAGCTTCAGGTTTAACCTGGCAAAATGTATACACCCCCCCAGTTGAGGATATCAATGTCAAAAACTACTTATTAAATTGAATGCACAGTTTGACAGTGACTGTTGTAGTTTGAGCACGTCTTTGTTTATGGTTCCATTTTCTGTTAGGACAAGCTGCCATGACTTCATAATAACCTATAAACGTGGATTTTATTGTCTTAAGAAAGAAACACCTGCTCTCCCGACACTGTGCACACACCTTAAACTGTGGCATGACTTGATCGTCCTCTATGATTAATCACTAGGGTATGTGTTTGCTGGAGCCAAACATCAAGCTCTCTATAGGTGAGTTGCTTTTGTCAATCTGAACCAAATGAAACATGTTCAACAGGCTAAATTAGAAATGGAGAAGACACTGTAATTTGCACTTTTCAAATGCAAATTACAGTTTTATTTGAGGCAAAATATGCACACTGCCAAGCAAAGAAACACAATGGATTCACCAATGAAAATGAAGGTTAGTGAAATAACCAATACCCCAAAACTATTTCTCAGACACTCAGTCACGCACGCACACACACACACACATACACACACACACACACACACACACACACACACACACACACACACACACACACACACACACACACACACACACACACACACCACACACAAACGCACACACACAAGCACAAGCACAAACACGCGAGCACACATACACAGCCACATTTGTAAAACCTGTGTTACTGCAGCCATTGGGCAGTGATTAGTGAAGGCGACCACAGGTTTTCCTCTTCATCAGCAGGCCTCTCCTGGGAGTCCCATTGGCTCCATCCAGCCTATTAACAGTCCCCAACATGAGGAGGGAGGGGAGTGGTGCCTCCCATGGTGGCTGCCCTTAGCCACACTACACACGCTTTCATTAGTGTGTTAGCTAAATGATTGGCCTCAGGACAGCCCCCGAGCCCTGCAATGCATGTGTTAGCTTATATGTTCCATCCACGGGGCAATTTATTCATTTATTCATCCATTTCTGCATTCACACTGCTAAATTTGATTATGTTTCCTCTAAACTGAACGGGCACAAGGTTAGGAGAAACACAAAGCAAGACAGAGGAGATGGAGCATATAGCTGTGAAAGTCGATCACCAGTATATAATTACTCCGGATTTCATTCATAGTGATATTACCTGAGGTGAAACAATAAGCAAACAAACAGGTGTGTGTGTGCTGCTCTTACTTATTGAATACACTGCAGAGCTGAAATGATTAGTCCATTCATTGATTAGTCAGCAATATTTAAAATGTTTTAAATAACTGTTTGAGTAAACTTCCAAGAAAAAATTACAACAACAGACAAACAAACAATCAGCAGATTAACTGATAAAGAATTGTTTTTAAGTGACAGCCATAGTACACAGTTAATGTTTGATTTAACATCTGTAAATTTATGTTCAACAGTTTACCTTGCTTTGGGTTGATACCGTTTGACCCAATCTAAATGTTGTCCCTGCACACTAAAGTAAAAGGTCCTTCACAGGTTATTGGAAAAAGAAAATTTTAACATTTATGGAGCATGAAAATTGAAAACCACCCGAAAATGATCACATTCCCTCCCTAATAAAGATCGTTAACCACACCATAATAATCTATGGGGTATTATTACCCCGGAGTCAAAAACCCCTTTGTGATCTGTAATCAGCATACAAGCTTTGACTGTGCCAATTGACCTAAATATGAAAAAAAGAGGGAGCCAAAATGCACACCCTTTTAGAAATTCTCTTGTAATTGACATATAAGTGCTTTTTATGACTATAAGTGATGTTTTCTGTAAATGCTCACAGCTCTGGTAGGCTTGAGTTTTGAGAGTGGCATGGTGGGAAGTCACCCTGACGCATGAGTTCAGCACTTTATACGAGGAGCATAGGGAAAAATTGCACATTACATTACATTTTTGTTATAATTGACAGCTGTAACATTAGCTGTAATGACGTTTCCCATCAAAAGGATTACACAAAATGAAAGCAAATGTAAATCTTACATTGACACCGGCAAGTGTAAAATTAGCTAAATGGACTTGTATGATATCTTTAGAACATGTTAATTAGACCCTGGAATTAGAATTACAACAATTGGTCTGTGTAATTTACATAGAGGTCATGTTGCGCTAATATGGCACTCGTTGAAATAGAATGCCAGTAACAATATGGTTAAGGCTGACCCACTGACATTTTCAGCTCCAAATTATGCGCATTGTGTGAATCAAATTAATTAGAGAATTCATTAAGAAATATTGCTTGCAGAAACGAGCATAATATTTAGTGTGTGATGTAATTTTCTTTCATTGTTGAGGATAATTTGTTTCATAACAGTTCCTACGGTAGTTTCCGCCCTGCGCTAACTAAGATGTATGTAATTTGTTAGCCATTTAATTAATTATGATTAGAATTAGTGAATGTACAGCTTGTTTTGACAGATGGTTCCCATCAGGGAGACCTTTGCACAATTAACTTATAATCAATTACATCCCCATTTTTTCTTCTTCCAGTTTGTTACATCTAGAAGTTTGTGTGGAAAAATATCCACTGCAGCATATGCATCAAATGAATGCTTTACTCTGAATACATCAAATGAGCAATTATCTACAATAAGCCCAATAAAACAAAGAAGATAAACAGCAGTTATTTTTTCATTGGTTTCTTGTTTTGTCTTGCTACTCATGACCTCTGTTTGATGGTTTCAGACCATTCTCAAATCATAAACATGTCTCCCACTAAATCACTAAACAATGTAGTTACTTCAGATTTTACTATTTTCTCAAATACAAACTGTACCATCATACTCACACACTTAATACATACCGCATTTGTGACTGTTAGCACATTATCTCCCATATATTTAATCATTTCAAGGGACCTAAAGCAAGCATATATGCTGCCAAACCTGTTAAAGAAAAAACCTGGGAAGCTATTACCGTGCCCCTCTGTTGTACTTGTTTCAGTCCACAAGATGGAGCTTCAGTTCTATTGATGTTATGCTATGTCTAGTGGATGATGGCTTTTTGGCTTCATGGACGAATCGGCAGCAAGGACTCATGCTGTTTTATTCCCTTTTGCAGTGTATATATTAGTTGTAAAGAACATAACAAATCAAGCTTGTAAAGTATTGACACCCACCACTGAAATCTTATTTGTTTATCATAGATATTAATAGATTTGTATGCAACCATGATGCTTATACAAAGTATCAATGATATGACACAGGTGTAGGTGCATGTTTAATATCAATCTGACGTTTTTGTGTGCGATAAAACTGTTTTCCTCCTTTTGTAATGTTTAATGAGTCATTCTGGGCTATTCACTAATGCAGTTTATTTGATGTGTTCTGTTTATTTTTTTTGTTGCCTTTGCTTGGAAGAAACAGTCTCCACAGAGCAAAATAATTGCACTTTCTGCAGCGTAAAGGTAGAACTTTTTTTTATGACAAAGCTTTATCTTATTTTATTTTTTATTCTTTTGCAGAATAAGACGGCCGAGCAGGACCAGGAATTTTGCTCCGGTCATCGTTTGGTTGTCAGTGGGAACAAGTAAATACATTTGACATCTCTGCACCACAAATCATGCCATAATTCACTTCAATCTTGTTTTGTAAGATTGAATATTTCATCAAATAACTTTAACGCCCCTGTTAAGAAGTACACAGCCTTTAAGTTTTTCTTTATTTCTTTCTTTTTCTTTTTAAGCAGGTGACATGAAGGTGATACTGATTTGGCTCCCACTGGACATGACTTAATGTCTGACATAAAAAATAACTACATAATTTGTCTCAATCCAGAGGGCTGACTTGGCATGGACAGCAGCAGTCCTAAATGTCACCCTATAATGAGTTCTGGCCAAAGGTACACAGTTAGGACAGTGCCCGCTGGCACCTGGGATGCCCACTGGCTAGCTTTTTACCCCACAGCCATTTGGACAACCCCAGTTTTCTTTGTGTACACTGCCGTACACCATTTGCATCCAAACAAAAAAAGTTTCAGTGTATTGTAAAGTTTGATTTCACCATTGCAATGGATGGAGATGGAGTCATGCGGAAGAGAGTACAATAGAATATATTTGGTTCCATGGTGCTCAAATAAAGCAAAAACAATGAATAATATTATGTTTAAACACAATAGAAAATAATGAATAAAATATGCAGGTGTCAGAAATGCTCCCTGAAACGGCTGACAAAAACTGGAGTCGAATAGATGTTGAATGATCTTCATTGTTACATGTTGTAGTCTTCTGTTACACACCACTGCTAATGAAGATAATGCCTTAATGTCATGGACAAGAATTTTTTTGCAATGATGGTATAACACGGTGAACGATCCGCCAACTCGCTGTCATCTCAAAGTAAATGCGGGGAGACTTGCAGTTTGGAGGAACTTGACTTCTTTTGTTTGACTGCTATGAGACCTATTGGCGACACACTGGGGGCATATTATCTTACAAAGGCACGGAAGATGAGGGAACATTGTATCTAAATTAACTTTTTCTATTTCCCGGTGAATGAAATCAATTCCATCCCTTTATGTTACTTTTCATCTGCCTTTTGTCTTGTTGCGGAATCTTTCCTCTTTCCCTCTCATTCATCTGTTTTGCCCTTTCCTTGATCTGATAGCATTAAACATATAATTAAGTCATAAAGGAGGGGACTGATGAGTGTAGCAGATGGTAATTGCGTCCTACATTTGAATGAAATGATATGCATTGCTACAATTTACAGCCTTCGCCTCATATTTTATTCAGCAACCTTTTATCTCTTTTCCTGCAGAATTATTCCGCAATAAATTTAGACATCTTATCAATAGCTGGAGTGATAGTGGCAGGAACATGGGAAAAATTACCCTCTGCCGTTTTATGCTGTTTAAAATAATTTTCCATAATAAAAGAGTTATCAGGGCTGCTCTATCACTGGAGAGGGCCTTATATTCTTATTTCTAGTAAGACTGCCCTTGGTTTGTGGACAGGCTGTCACTTTCTTTGGACTGAAGAAATGCGACGTGGCAGAGGGAGATGGTTGTAGTAAAGTTCAGCCAAGGTTTGTGAACCTGGCACAGGCAAAATAAACCTGTGTAACTTGAAAAGCTAGTTGCAAGTTATTATCCTTGTTTTCTTCATAAAAATAAAAACTGTTTCATGATACCTAATCAGTTGTTTGCTATTATATTGCTGATTTGATACAATTATTGATGAAAATCCTTGGCTAAGTTAAACAACTAGACAGAGTGTGAATTTAGGCTCCGATCTTATTCAGGTGCTTCTCAAGGAAACACAACTTAAAATCCCCAGTAAGACTGCACATTACACCCAGTTGCCAGTTTATTACACTTTTGTTATATTAAGAAGTGTTCACCCCATTGACATCAACAGGGTTAAAATAAATATTAAAATGCCTTTGAGTACATTTGCGATGTTATTTAACCTATCTAACAGCTGCCGTTAACTAAGTTAAGTTATAAGTTAAGTTATAACTAACTCATAAGGATGGATCAACAGATCTCAAACTGTTTGAACAAAACATAACCTTCATAAAGGAAGGACTGTTGCATTAGTTTTAGCTAGGTGTACCTAATGGCAGCAGTGCAGATCTAGCTCTCTGCTTTTCTCTTAGGGACAATTTACAGCATAATTCAACGGCAAATGATAATGCCAAAATAGCAAGGAGACTAGACTAAATGTTTTTTTCGTTCTAATTATTCTGCTTCACTGCCAGGTACATTTTGTCCATGAAACACACATTAGCTACAGAAACAGTACATCACTTCATCAGCCAACTGAAGGATCCATTCCTCATAGGGTCATTTGCACCTACTACCGTATGAAAACTTTACTCCTGCAATGGCAGTGAGCAGAACAGTTGAGTGGAGAAGTGCCAGAAGGAGCTTTTTGTTCCATTGATACGCTTTCCTCTCTCCATTCCCTGGTGAAGTGCTGGACTCCACTGATATTTGAGAACTGGTAGCTGGGGCGATATAGGTTTAATTCTCATGTTCCCCCCCGACCTGCCAAGTACAGACGTCGGTTGCCAGCTGGAAGGCTTTCATTTGTTGGCGTGGGAGGGTGGCGGTGGGGTATTAGCAAGGGCAGAAGAGGAGGAGGGCAAGTATACAGTACATAGACAAGTGTCTCTAGACCTTGAAGGTGCTACAGAAATGTTTTCCACATCTCGGCACCCCAGGCACTTAGCGTTTAGCCATGATGCAGGTCCATTACCTTTAAGTACAAGGGCTTATGTTTGGTCTTCTGTTTTTACAGCCCTTCCAGCTTGAAGAGAATCTACACGGGGTGACCCAACTCTATTTATTGATGCCTCCTGAGTTTCCACTTGCTGGTAATAGACTGGAAAACACAGATAATGCGTTTGATCGATCAACGTGAACACATTTCATTTGTTGGGGATCAATAACAGTTTACAGCTGACAGAGCCCAAAGAACTACATTTATTTGAGCTTTTTGATTGAAGCCGTCTTGGCAAGGCGGCAATGTGAGGCACTCCAGACCGGGCCTATGTAGCAGGCATGGGCTCTTCTGTTCTATTATTGCCAGCAATCTGTATTTAAAACTAATATCAGTGTGTGCTGCTTTGCTTGGGGCCAAAGGCACCAAACCAATCTGATATACAGCATGTGTTTCTTTTCGGTTCCTTGTGATGTGAATTAGAATGTGAAAAATAACAATTCCCTTACATTTTTCACTGGTATCCATTTTTTTTCATTTGAGGGCGTAATGATTAGATTTTTTTTCTTCTTCCAGCAGCATGATTTGTATTATTTTTTCACTGTGTTCAAAACATAATAGAAAAGTGATGTGGAACCAAAGGGAAAAAGGGGAAATTAACTGACGTGCAGAAGAAAGACGTTTCCACGGCTCAACCTTTTGCAGTTTTCTCCATGTTTCTGCTTTTCATGATCATGCTCTGTGGAACGCCCTGAAGACATGCGAGCCCCTTTGCTCTGCGCTGTACAGTTCCAGGCCAGGCCGCTACCTTCTGCACACTCAGACAAAAACAGCATGAGATGGGAAGTCCACATGTATAAACATTTACTATGGTAGGTGTTGCTTCAGGCAAATGCTATTCAGGGGGAATTTACTGTGTATAACCTTATTATAGAGGTGTTTTTTTGTAAAGCTTTTTTACTCCACTTTAGTAACCGTCTTATGTTGGCTTCGGCATGAAGGTATAGTGCATTATGGATTATTGTCATATTTTACTACACTTAAAGGATCATGTGTTATTTCATTATATTTTTTTAATGGTCGACAAATCCAATACAAAGACCAAAACCAACGATGAATGTATCCAGGTACTTTACCAGCAAGTCAAAGCCTGATATAGCGCAATCCTCTGTGCCATAGGCCTTCATTAAGTTAGTATTGGCAAACAGTGAGCAACATTAGCATGACTCAATTAGTTGTTGAGTTGTGTTTGTGTCCACCCAATGAAAGCAATTCAAATAATCACTTTTCGTTGAACTCTGTTATTGGTCTCTATCAATTCTTGAGGGAAATATACTATGGCGATTTGGTTGCAAATACTCATTATGTTAACTCCCTAGTTGCAAACTGTCTGTCTGCAGTTTGGTGTCGAGCAGGATTGTTTTCAGAGCTTTTTTTACTGAGAACAGCGGCCTGCTTTGCCTAAAAATAACATTATGAGAGACAACGAAATTTGACTTTCACGCCGGAAAAACAGAATAATGAGCTGAACGACATAATCAAAGTCAAGCTGAGGGATCCCTCAAAAACTGGGAGATAATTCTTTGTTTGTCAATCACTAGGTGGGACCCCTTTCACCTTACTCATTTAACTATCGATGGTAGCCTCTTCAAGTATTTCAATTTTAGGTCTTTAAAGCCAGCCGGCATCAACATAAGAAAGTGTTCACAAAGAAAATCACAATGGGTAATTTCGTATTTTTCAGTAGACATGACATGAATTGTTCTCCCCCCTAACATTTTCCTTAGCTGCACGACCCCATTCCATTTTGTGACCCCGGTGCTGCAGACTAGAACTATAATGACCAGTGTAAGTATATAGATGCTATAGTGAAAAAGGCGCCTTTTTTTGCAGCCCGCTCTTAAAACAGCTACTCTCTGTATGTGATTACTGTGCGGCTGCATTCACATGGAAGGGCATGGAGTCGGATTGGAGGACAATGCATTAAGACTGCTGGTCCCTGTGCCTTAGATTTGGCACAGGTTAGGGAGAGGCATGAGATGCATATTGTTTGTGTTCATTTGAATAAGGACAAATGTCAGATTTCCATGGCTCCGGGCAGCCTGCATGTTAGATGATCAACTCTTTTGGGCCCCTGGATGTGGGGTCATCAGTAGCGCTTCCAGGTCACTGTCACTGCATGCCGGTTTGGGGCCATAATTGACCTTTTGACAGAGCGCAGGGAGACAGCCTTTCTCTAAGGGCAGGAATAATCACTTTAGATTTACTTGTGGCTGAGCTCATGTTAGCGCTAATTAAAATGTTTGTTCTATTAAACATTTAATTTGTGATTTCGGGAGAGTGTTTTAAAGTTATTTTTTTGATAATATATCAGTAGTGGTGCACAAACAAAGAATCCTTTTTAAAGAGCAACTGATAAAATGTTGATATAAACTATTGGCAGCAGATTATGGATCTGTTTGTGCATGTGAAACTATACCATAATCTCCCATCTGTCATGACATTTTTTATATGATTGCTACTGCAGTGCATAATTGATTTCTGTTGTTTTATGTGTTATGCATCTTCTATACTTTTAACTAAAAATCTTTGTTATGTGTGAACAGTCATACATCGTCATTCAAAAGTCAGTACTTCTCATTGCATATTGTAAAAGCGCCATCATTCCCTGTGTGTATGTGTGTGTGTGTGTGTGTGTGTGTGTGTGTGTGTGTGTGTGTGTGTGTGTGTGTGGTTGCAGAGAAAGGTTGAATACAGCCCGTATCCCACAAGCCCTTGAGCTCCCTCAGGCTTTTTTCCGGTCCAGGGTCTCCAAAGAAGCGTGTGTTTACCCTTCACTGTGCATGTTATTCCTCACAACACAGCACCCACGGCCATGTCTCTGTCTTCATAGCCCTTAATGTTAACTTTCATTTACACCATGTACACCGCTTACGTAGGATATTTGCTCAGTCCAATTCCCTTATCTTTTCTAATGCTTCTGCATCTATTTTAGCAGCATTAGAAAAATGCTGCAACCGCCACAGTGTGCTTTCCTTGGGTTCTGAGATATCACATAGAGTAATACAAAAAACACCCTTCTCTCTTCAATCACACTGGGCTGCAGAATACTCCAATATTAGTTTCAAAGCATTATGTATGAAATTCAGTTGCATTGTTGAAATGTGTAGAAATATGCTCCAAGCATCTTTGCTGGGATCTTGAGAGTATTTACAAGAAAATTGCAGCAAAAATGCCAGGGGTCAAGGCTTTGAGACCAGGGTATTACATTATTAATTAAAATACAAGTTGCCTTGTTGCCCATGGGTATACAATGTAATACACTTGATTGAATCAGGTAGTGGCAGCCTAGGCTTTTTGTATTTTGCGCTTGAAGGGACGAGAGAAATTTGAGCTCAGCTGTATCACTCTTACTCTACACACAAAAATATGTTTTGAAAAAAGAGGTTTTGTGAGCTATCATTGGAGGCTCTGGCAGATTTAAAAAGCAGTAAAAATGCCCACACAGTAGCTGGACTGGATCTATAAACTAACTTTCCTTGCCTTAATTTAATTTCTAAATAGGTGTTGTGCAAGTTTTATTGATACATTTAAAAATAATTGTTTTCATCTTGCATCTGTTCCATTTGACATATGAACCCATTAGTTAAATACCATGTAAACATAAAACAGAACCATCTATCTGTTGTTCTAACTACATTTAAGTCTGAATCAAGTTTCATCTATAGTTGGCTCACTTGATCAGTTGAGAGGTGAATTCTATTAATTTTGCCTGTGGAAAAACTGGTCAGTGAGATATCTGTGCGTGTTTTTGCTGTAACCTGTAATTGAACTTTGTTTTCTACAAAGATAATGCTACCTTATTAGTTCTGACTTAACACAACATATGTATACAAAAATCACTGGCAAAAGCTGTTTGGCATCTGAGCAACATTTGGCATTAATATTATCTGGTTCAATGAAAATTTGGATTCTGAATGGTTTGCCCATTGTAGTTTTTTTATAATAAAAATATCAATAAACCAAGGAAGCGGTAACTTATCATTTTGATAATAACTATAATAATTGAAACAATGTTTCCCATTGATTTTTAGTCGTTTAGCACTGTCCTCAACATCCATTTCTCATTAAAAAGGTATGCCAACCAGCAAAGGGCGTTATTCTAATCTACATGTATGCTTCCTATATATTTTCTCAACCATGATTGAAATTAAAATTTCTACTCAATAATTTCTGCCATTACCTAGACAGCACCTCCTTTCTTGAGTATATGCACAGGTTATAGGGTAGATTTCCCTTCTTTTCATCAACACCTTACTTCCTATAGTTGGTCATGAAGTGAAGAAAATGTGTAGGAGTCTTGCCTTCCTCCTCATTAAGGGTCTGTTTTACAGAAGTGTGAATATGTAAAGTTTTAATAAGCGCTGTGACAGTATAAAGTTGGTCCCTGTTTCTTTTAGTGCTGAGGTGGGAGTGGTAATGGCACAAAACACTGGACAAAAGGTAATCATAATGAGTGCAGTGAGGGTGTGTGTGTGTGTGTGAGGGAGAGAGAAAAAAGGGAGCGCAAGAGAGAGAGAGAGAGAGAGAGAGAGAGAGAGAGAGAGAGAGAGAGGACAATCCTGCATGTGCTTAGCCTAGAGTAAGCATCGGGGGAAAAAAAGGGTTACATTTTAAACCATTTTTTAAACCACCATTTGTGCCTCTTTTTAGTAAGTTAAACCTCTCCTCTCCTCTCCTCTCCTCTCCTCTCCTCTCCTCTCCTCTCCTCTCCTCTCCTCTCCTCTCTCTCCGATTCCTACTGACCTCCAGTCTAGGTCTGTTAGATGTAGTCCAGGTCATAGCAGACAAACGAACTATGGAAATATCAAAGCCAGCCCAAGGCCTTTACATTTGGTTTTCTGCTCCAGGTAACCACAGTGTGTAGATCAGTGCGAAGCACAGCAGCTGAGGCCTTGCCTTCTCCTTGGCCTGTCTTTCATTCCTGTGGCTTCTTTCATGGGCCTGTATTTCGCAGACTCCATTTCTGCTGTCTTAACTAAATCGAGAGGTTAATAATGTCTTAATATAGTATGGTTAATCATATCCAGAGAGAGATTAAATTAATTAAAAAAGTGTCATCTAACTGACAATGCTCTATGTTCAGCCCATGAAGAAGATGAGCTGAAGGGAAATCTGAGAGCTTTGGAACAATGATACCGTCACTCCATTGGACATGGACCTGGATCCATCTGGAAACAAAGTGATTGTGAGCAAAGCAGCCCAATTGTGTGAGATCATGGCCGACTGTTCGGCATGCAAGGTTCTGAAGTGTATCGTGAGGCACAGCTGAGTGAGTCGAATAGTCTGTGGTCTATTGATAACTCGCAACCTGTTTTAAAATCCTGGCACAACAATGCAACTAGGGCCTGGTGTGCCCCACTGAGCAACAATACCTTCTCTCACTGGCAGCTTCGTTGTAACGATGACAAACAACAATAAAGGAGGCCTTTTTTTCCATGGGCCTCTCATTCCTGGCACCTTCTGATAAGAATATTTATTTTAAAGTTTATCCGGAGATGTACACTGGTTATTTATAGGCAATGGTAATTAGTTGTTGTTTCGCAATAACACAAGCATTTAGTCCAGCAAGCTCAGTAGATTTCTGTCAAAAGGAAAAAACATTCACTTTGCAGAAAGCTACCTATCTTTATTTTTATCTATTGGTCTTTGCTTCTTGCCCTTGCTGCAGTCTGCCCACCTCCGCACACAGACACACACATTGGCGCTATCCATTCCTCCCGCCCTGTCTGTCTCAGTGTATGTATGGAGCTGGTTGGCTGGGCCAGTAGCTGGGAGGTATGGTGGAGTGTAAGCTGGGTTGATGTGGATGGCCCCTGGTCAGAGGCCAGGGCCTGGCTGTTAAAACGCAGCCTCTTTTGTGCGTCAGAGCCAGCACTGCCAGTCCCGTTCCACTCCTGTCGCTAGGGGTGGGGAGGCATTTACCCACACCGCGCGCATTCATTCCGTTGGCATTGCTTGATGCCGGGCTAAATGGCATTGTTACAATGTGCCTCTGAGAAGTGTTGACAGGTCCATATGCTAATTTTAATGAATACAAGGAAGCCCGGGTTTTATTCACCTCAACTAAGCTGCAGAATCCGATCTAGACTCACCTAGACTAGCAAATATAATTGCAGCAAAAACTCAAATGAGCTCATTAGGAAAATATATTGAATTTACACATTATTTCCAGTAGTTAAGCTGAGTTATTTTCCCTAAGGAGTCAATTACACACTCATTTGTGACTCAGGTAAATGGCTTTCCGCGTGTGACTTTTTCAACTGCAAAATTGTAGTCACTGAATAATTTGTAAGAAAGCTGTTGTACAAGCACATCTATTGACATTCATTTGTGTGAGGATTTCAAGTTGGGGGGTAGGGTGGGGGGTTCCGCAGACAAAAAAAATGACTCGCTATTGTTCTTTTATTCACTTCATTTGATTAACTCATAACATTTCATTCACTCGTGAGTTATTTGAACGGTGCTCATTTGTCTTCAGTGGGTTTTCCTCGTACTGTTTTTGTTAACAACCGCCTTGTTGTATTTCTGACATATGTCATTTTATCAGTGAGCGTGTGTAAGAACTTCATCCAGTCAAAAGTGCGAATGCAAGTCCCTTTTTTCACAATGGAAGAAGGACAGAATGCTCAATCCAATAAGACCCGGTGAGTCAGGGTTCAGTATCAGGGAGAAAGTGAACATTCATCGAGTGAATCACTTCTTGAACCATGTCCTCAGTAAATCACAATGAGGAGATTGTTGGAGGAGAGGACATGCTGTGGAAACTATTTGACAAAGAGGAGTGTTCCGAAATTTCAAATTGCTTGTAAAATTGCTGTTTGTTCTGTGCGGAAAATGGCCTTGTTCGCTGGAAAACAACAAAGAATTTTGACTGGTTAAGCATAAGGGTTTCCACTGAGTTTTGTCGGCTGGTGCTGGATGAACTAATGTGACTCTGGTTTTTTGGCAGAGTTCCCAGGAGCACACTGAAGACAGTTTCAGGCAGTTACAGTGGACTTCAGTGATCAAAATGTGCCACTGATAACTATGTAAGTATGCATGATATAATGTTCTGTCATTTGGAGAGTGGCATACTACAGGGAAACAACTGAACCATCCACAAACTGAAGGCTCTATTTTGTTTTATATATATTGGAGGGGTGACAGAGGAGACTTTGGAGAGGACAACTTGTCATAAAGGTCATTCACCAGATTCAGACTCACTGTGACCCAAGCACATGGGCATACTCCTTACTCTGCTGAGCCAGCAAGCTGTCCAGGCCAGGATGTGTAAAATGTAGTTTTGTGTCATTCCCTGCACCCCTGCGTTTTTTTTAAGGTATCGTGGTCTGTGCTGTGAGAGCTGGCCATCATTGCCCATGGAGTCGCCATAAGGGGAAGTGGGCCCAGTGCTGCCCGGGCCCTGCAAGCATCGGTCCAAACACATCCTCTGCACTCAGCTGTAAATATCACCAACAGCTGGTGGCACACAAGTTAGTCGTGCTTAACAAATTACTGGCCTAAATGTGGAGGGGCAGGGGTCTTCACTTGCCTTTTTGCCAATAAAGCGGCCATGCAAGTGCGTTTAGCATCAAAAGTGGACTCATGGAGTTAAGTAAAGAAATCATTTGAGCATGTAGCCTATTTGTCTGTGAGGCAGTGTTGGGGAAAAGTCATAATTTATATTTCAGATAAAAATCTATAAAGAGACAGCTGGGCAGTGTTGTCCAATGTGGGAGATAAACCGCGCTGCAGTGCTTGCTATTTGAAGACACCTTCTAGTTAGAAACAACAGAAGGTCAAACTTTTTGGAACCTGTTTGATCCCACCCATCTCGGCTCACTTCTCATAGACACAGAGCTCTGTTTAGAGAGATAGGAATTATCAAAGTCACCTTTGAGCTCAGTAGCCCGTCTAGTGCTCTTGGTATCACACGTAATGACATTCAGTGTAGCCCAGATCACATTTGTGATAGCATATTTGATACAGCTGTACGCCAGCAAAGAATAACGCTGCCTAAAAGAATGACCCCCCTCTCTTTTCTCAGTTTAAACACAATCCATTTTCCAGTGTAAATCACTTGTCACTCCATTGCAAATGTAACTGCTCTGATCTGAAAGAGAGAGGTGGAGAGAGAGAAAGAGAGAGAGTAAAGATTATCTTTTGGGCCATTTCACTGGCACCGTTGCGTGACAGAGACTGACAGCTCTTTCAGATGACTGACAGGTGTCCTTTGAAATGCCGTTGAAGCAGCTTCTGTTCAGACTGTTGAAATGCATATTTGGAGCTCTTATCATAAAGGCATGGATGGCCCAGATAGGTGCCGTTAACATTGCAAATGGCTCCAGAATTATTCATTGTCAGTGCTGCGGGAAAGAATGGAGGAGGGAAAGGGGGGGTGAAGTTTGATTATTCCGCTCACACAATGGCAGGGTGCTTAATGATTCCTCTCCACCTTGGCAGCGGCATGTGCCGACTTCAGGCGCTAGCGGCGGGTGACACAGGTCTGGCCAAGTGTTAGAGCAAGATCATACGTCCGGGCCCCATTTTAATTTCTAATACATTAATCTTTTCCTCACAGATCCTCCATGAATATTCCAGGGCTCCTTGTTTGTCAGGAAGGCTGTCTCGCTTTCATCTATTCAGGTGGTTTCATTCACTGTGAAAGCCAGCTAAATGGACCCGATCAGTCAATGACAACCGGGATACAATGGAGCCCGCTAACACGTCCCTTTTCTCCTTTCAGCCTTCTGATAGACAACCCTGACACCTGCTCCCTGGGGAGACCCTCCGCCAAGTCAGCGCACTGTTCCTTGAGAGACTTCCCTTACTTTATCAGCCCATAAAGGGATTGTCACAGGTGACTATATCAGCCGAGGTATGGAGCTGCTCCCTCTGACCTGCCCCCCGCGCCGCCAAGGTCGAGGCACCGAGCGGTTTGGAGGCGCCGCATAGCAAGCGGATTAAGGTGGCTTAAGCGCTGTCATACAAGCAGACTCAGTGCTTCACACTTTCTAAAAATGTTAAGCCTTTGTTCTCCTCCATTAATTAGCATTGTCTTAAGTTCATTAGACCACTGCTCGTGTTGTTCCTAATGAGGCAACGTAGACCACCTACATCAGCCAAAGCTTTGTAGAGCCTGACCTGACAATGGCTCCTGTGCTTTCCCGTCCATGTTGGAAAGACACACACTGGGAGGGATGCAGGAACACAGCCCTGAGTGATATTAACACTAATTAACGGCTGCATTTCTAAATCATTAACCATGAATCATTAGGTGTTTAAAAAAAACAACACAATATTGAATAGTAGGGGTGACCCCAAATATTCGACTATTTAACGATTCTATCATGCTATTCTGGCTATATGGGGTGCTGAATGTCTGATTTTACATATAATTGCTTGGATTTGCCAATAAGTCATGATACATCGTCTATTATGGTATAAATATCAGCCTATTATACTGTTATAATTTTTTTTGAAAATAACTCACAAGATTTGAATCAATCTACTTACGGTAGTTAGCATGAATGGTAGACTAATTCGCGTTAAAATAAATTCTTATTCCAAGTCAAGAAGACAAACTGTAATTGGGTGTTTCAGCCCCTTTTTCTGGTGTGGAAAAAATGGAAGCCAAAGTCACAAATGATAATATGGATAAATGAGTAGAAAAAAAAACATGATTTGACGATAAGTCGACCATAGGCAAGATTCGACCAATCAGATTCTATTATGTAAATTCATAGTCGGAGTCGGGGACACCCCTTTATTTAAAGGTGCTACGAGGAACTTTAAAATATTTCTTAAAAAGTCTCATTTTTACTCTGATGATCATAACTGCACCGAGACCATCAGTGCAAAGAATGCTATTTTGATATGGTTTTTCTTAATGCCTTTGTCATGGGTCCCTCATCCTACTATTAGCTGGCATTGTAAAAACACTACCGCTTTTTGTCCAAAGGGGGTGCTAGAATGAACAAAAACTGAAGGTAACGCTTTACAATAAGGTACACAAAATTGTAGTACCTACTTCATAGATATGTGTTACCTACTACAAAGTTTTTTTTGTATTACCTACTACATAGTTTTTTTGTGCTACCAAACACATTAGTTTTTTTTGTGCTACCTACTACATTAGTTTTTGTTGTGCTACCTACTACTTAAGTTTTTTTTGTGCTACCTACTTCATTAGTTTTTTTTGTGCTACCTACTACATAAGTTTTTTTTGTGCTACCTAACACATGAGTTTTTTTTTGTAATACCAAACATATACGTAATTTTTTTTTGTGCCACCTACTACATGAGCCTACATCGGGCACAGTAGCTCAGACCTGCCCTCCTCAGATGGGGGGCAAAGCGTGCCAGCTGGATGGGCTGGTTAAGGTGGTTGCATGGAAGCACCTTGGCAGGAACACAACATTTGGCCACAGGGTGATACCTGAACAATCAAAACACACATGTAGTGGGTAACACAACAAAAAAAACATATGTAGGTAGCACAAAAAAACAAAGTTATGTAGTAGGTAGTTGCACAAAAAAAAACGTATGTGTTGGGTAGCACAAAAAAAATGTATGTAGTAGGTAGCACAAAAAAAATGTATGTAGTAGGTAGCACAAAAAAAATAAAACTTATGTAGTAGGTAGCACAAAAGAAAAATATTTTAGGTAGCACAAGAAAAAAAAACTTATATGTCAAAAATCGTATGTGTGAGGTAGCAAAAAAAAAACATATGTGGTATGTAACACAAAAAAAAACCTATGTAGTAGGTAACACACACAAAAAAACATGTAGTAGGTAACACATTTCTATGTAGTAGGTAGGCTACTATAATTTTGTGAACTTTATTGTAAAGTGTTACCAAACTGAAAGTTCCTCGGAGCACGTTTAAGAGGACAGCACCAAATGTCCACAGGTATTCATAAGTCACAGATGACGTTGACTTATAAAGGTGGTAAGTTTTCGTTCTCTGCTAATAGGTTGACTATGACAGAATAACAGATATTTTTCAGTAGTTTCAAGAGTAGTGTTTTCAAGTTTGTCCCCTTCTTTTCTAAAGCATATTTCAGAGCAGTGCGCTTGTGCTGCTTAATCCAAATGAGCCTATTAGTCAAACCTTCTTTTTCCTCAGCTAAATGAGATTTACAGGGGCCTGTGTTCCAGAGCAACGCCACACAGTACTGTAACTCAACACAGAGATCACCTCGACAGTGCAAACCTAAATGTCCATTGGCATGTATGGCTATTATAAGTGTCAAGCCCTGTGATGTAGATTGGGTGCCATTCATAATCATGATATCTGATTCCGGCTCAAAGGAGGACGCTCCAGAGACAGACAGAGAGTGGAGGGAGAGCACCGCTATTTTAATGGTGAAGAGGCAGCCTTCTCCCTCAAGGAACATCTTCGCTGACACTGGCTGCTGGAGAATTGGGATTTATACTTCCTGTTTTCTATGAATATGGAGATGAATACAGGTGTTCCTGTGTTGTAAAATTAGTTTAGCTCTTGCAAATTGCAATTACACGCGCTGGGGAGAGAAAATTATGTCTGTGCTTTTACTCTGAAAAAATTAGGAAAAATATCTAGATTTCAAAATGAACATAATAACGTGTAATTCTATCTTCCACAGCCCCCCTTCAGCCCAGTCTGCCAGCTGTACCTATTTGTTCTGGTGGTGGCTTAACAGACTTGTACACTTTTTTTCCCCCCTCACTGCTAATGCAAGGAAACAAGCGCATCAAATAAGCTGTGAAACGTTTTTTCCCTCTTCAAGGGGTTGAGGACTTGGGAAGGGCTTCAAACTGCGAGGAAGTCATCCAAAAAATCCCTGCTTTCTTCCTAAGGGGCTTTTGGAGGGCATTGTTGAGCAGAGGACACGGGTGTATGTACCAGCAAGGTGGGGCTGAACCACCGTAAAAAACAACAACACCAAGCTAGCAGCAGTGATCGGCTTATGCAGCTCACCAGGACAAGTCACTTTCCTCTCCATGAAACTGTAATGCAATAGTAAGTCAAATGATTGGCTGCTTCTGGGAGTGTGTCTACGTTCCCTGAGGCATATTTTTTCCTCAGCCCTATGTTCCTTCAACCCTGTGTTCCCTCAAACAATCAAAAACATTATGTGCATTATGTCAGGGCCACCCCTGATGCTGGGGGAATGTAGGTCTGAGAGAACAAGA
Organism: Hyperoplus immaculatus; assembly: GCA_949357725.1. NCBI lineage: Eukaryota > Metazoa > Chordata > Actinopteri > Uranoscopiformes > Ammodytidae > Hyperoplus > Hyperoplus immaculatus. The sequence continues at coordinate 16,855,106 of OX442361.1, read as the reverse complement.
GATGACCCCAAGTATTCAAGGGTTGTAAGCCAAATGTTAAAATGTGTATTTAAAGAAGAACACAAGAAAAAAAGAAAAACAAGAAAAAAAGTGATTGGATTACAACAATTCAAAATATTTAGTTGCCTAACATTTTAAATAATAGGTTTGTATGTTCACTTTTATCCAAAGGGATTATTCTAATCCTGTGATTTCAACAAAATGGAATGTATTTTCAGTTCCACCCGATTAGAAAACAAATGCACAAGTGATTTGTAACAAGACATGCAAGCTGTAGCATTTACCTGGCATCGGGCTAACTTTCTCTCTACAGCCAATAGAGAGGCTCTGGTATATTGAAGCGAGACATTAATTCACTGTGTCAACCTGTCCCCCTGGAATATTTATGATGCTAAATACATTTAATTAGGCACCGTAGCTCTGATGGGAAAGAAAATGCACTGTCAGTAGAAAAAAGAAAGAAAAGATTGTGTTACCTCTAATGCTGATAGGCTGGTAATGCTGCTTACTCATTCTCAATGACAGGAGGACCAAACACGCGGCAGAGGGAATTCGAATTAGTCAAAATCAGTTGTTGCGTGTTCATTACAATGTCATCATAGCACCAGAAGAGGATAGTGCAGATGCTTATTGAAGGATGGAATATTTTCCTGAGCAGGCTTTGGCGTGCCTAAGCAGGTATTGTTGGGATGTTATGAGTAGATTATATTGATTTGGTTGACCTTCTTATTTTTTTTACCAGGATACATCTGATGGTGTTTCATTAGAGGGTTTAGTTTAATGTATTAGACTTTTATAAAGCTTTTTCTCTTGATTTGGGTAACCAGCATTCATACTTTCCCTCCTTTAGGGCAACATTTAAACAACAACATTATTTATTTTCGTACTGAAAAAAGACAACCAATTAATGTATACTTTTTACTGATGTACTCCAAATATCACAAAAAGACAGGGTTTTGATGCATCAGGTGACAGCTTGGAGTAAAGTGAGACATCATGTCTGTCTGTGATAAAAACATGCCCACAGTAAATAATAGCCAGTTTCCATCTTGACATCTGTCATCCGAGTGGAAATGGATGGGGAAATGACCAGCTCTTTATCGGGCGGAGCTCTGGCAGTGTCACTGGCTGAATGATGCAAATAGAAGATAATATCAGTGCTATGCTGAATGGCATTACTCCAAATGTAATGTCATTAAAAGGGTGGGTATTAGCTTTGCTGTCTGGTGGTAGTGGTGGTGTGGGCCGCTCTGGCTTGACTGACACACAGATTAAGTGCAGTGACAGGGAGCACAATAAAGTCATCAGAGAATGTGACATGTCAGTTAGGGGGGATGAAGGGATGAATTGTCACTCTCTGTCAGAGCCCATCCTCTCCCTTATCCATGATGTCCCATACACCACCGTGGGAAAACAGCACAGTGCGGGCGCTTCAGACAAATATTTATTCAGGTAGAGGACAAGTAGACCCACTCAAGCTTTTCTTGTTCACTACGTGTTTGTAAATTTACTCCCAGAAGAAGAGATGATGGATGGCAAGCAAAAAATGTGTCCACTTGTTTTTTTATGCCATCGCATGAAAATGTGTCAATATAATTTTTGAATCATGGCTTTTAAAATGGCACAGGACAAAATGTCCAATTAGTTTTAGGATGGTGACTTGGGTTGTATCCTTGCTCCAGATTACCGTATTTTAATCTGATTTTAAGGTTGTATTGTCTTGAAAGAGAAAAAAATCTATGGGCATGTATAAAGGATGGCAGTCAAAATTATTGACAGAATATAGTAATGTATTAGTTACTCTTGGAGCATCCTACATTAAACATATCAGACTGTCATATTTACTGTGTTATGATCCTAAAACGATAACCCACCCTCTCTCTCTGTAACAGAAGAATATACCCATTACATACCTTTGTGCTTTAGGACCTCAGTTTGCATTTGGAGTGTCCCTGGGATTTTACAGGGGAGTATACAGTCTGACCAAAAGATGGCAATGTTGCAGTGCTGAATTCCAAATGAGTTTTCCCACTGGTTGGCCCCCCATCGCAGGCTGGCCACTGCCTTTCCCTGCAGTACTCTTCTCTGCAAACTATAGCCCAGAAATGTGTCATCCTCACAGGGTACAACCACACTGAAGTGTAAGAACAACGTAAGAGTCCACCACTAAAGTTCCACCAGAAAAGATGATTACATAGAGGGTGAATGAAAGTTGGCGTGATAGGTTGGGGGAATTGGGCCACAATGTATTGGATGCACTCCGCCCTCCCTGTTATATATTATGTGCTGCTTAGTATACCATTTAGTGCTTTAACTCTTTCTTTCATGGACATGTTTTTATCCTAATATATATTATTTCCATTATTGTCATTTCTTTCTTCCTTAAGCAACTATTTTGTCCATTACAACTCCAGCTTTTAAATAAGAAAATACCATCTCCTATGCTGCAGCAGGTCCACACATTATAAAATTGAGTTTTGCTAGGTTAAGTGCATTTGGTGCTCATGATATTTTCTTTTTCGAATGTTTCTGAGTAGTTACAGCCAGTAAGAAAGCATTTCAGTGCATTTGGCGGAGTCAGAGACACTCAGCTGGGCAGCAATTTGACAGCTATTATAGCACTATCTGAAAATCTGCATCTGTAAGTGGGTTATGAAGTTATGTGCTGCACTGAAAGGGTTAACAGGTCTGCTGAAAATAAGTTGCCCACTTGCCATGCTCAACAAAATTACTTCCTTGTTCGATGCTTGCTTGCAGAAGGAGGGAACACTCAACAATTTCATTAACTCAAGAATGGAAGAAAGTTACCCCCCCCCCCAAAAAAAAGAAAAGAAAAGAAAGAAATAAAGAAAATTACATCACTTTAACTTAGTACATCTGGCTGCAGGTTCTTTAGTGACACTTGTTTGCGCGGTTGTATTCAAGGTAGCAGGAATAGAAGTGTCTCCCATGGCCACTTTGCTGGTCTTTATTATTGGCTTATTGCCTTTAAGCTGTCACCACTCAGAGCATTTCTCCTCTCAGGGGATTGTCTTCTGGGACTCGAGAGACAGCTCAGCTGGCTGGGACTCCTCAGCTCTGTTGCACACTGCTTCTGTGTCATATATTGCATGCAACATCCTCCCACACTGCTTATTGTCCCTCAGATATACACACAACACAGCCTGTCTGAAAAAGTATGTGGCAGGTGTCCGAGTTGACGGACTCTGTAAACTTCATAAAATAATTTTCGGGGCTTTTGTTTTGGAAATGTGACAAACGCTCAGGCACAGCGAGAAATGGTTGATCTGAAGTGTATAGAAATCCCCAAGATTTAGCAAGAGAGTGTGATTTTCTGCTCCCGAGCCTAATCCCACCATTCCACCACCTCTCCTCTCTTATGCCAGTCACATTTTCTAATTAGCTTTCCCTGTGGAGGAAGAAGATGGATTATATTTTAATATCTGGGGCCTAAAATTAGTTTATATTTTAGCAAGTTAGCACTTCTTAGAAGTTGATTTACTCTTGAAGCTGTAAAACCCAGTGAGCCCGCAATTAATCATTCTCTTTGGTCTTGTTCTCAAGGAAAAAAGAGGCTGCGGTGTCACAGGCTAGATCACAATAGGTAAACACCTAATTTACACTATTTAGAAATCACCTCTCTAGTATTGTACAACACATGACACTCGCTCCCTCAATTGTTCTGTCCTGCCCCGTTATTAATTACAGCACACTTTTAACAAAGCGACATTGTCTATGACTAATCATCGACACAGAATGATTAAAGATGTTCCTCGCTTTTTTGAATTACTTGCTTCCCCTGCGTCCGTGTTCATTCATGAGCTACATGTCTCTGCCTTCTTTTTTTCCTTCTTCTTGGTCAAGAATTTGGTTCGCTGTTATCCGATTACCAGCATCCTGAGAGGCTTTCGTAGGCCCATCCATCAAGGTTAAGGGGTTGAGGGAGAGCCTCCACAATGCTGCTGTGGTGATGTAAAGCACCAAAGGAGTCATGGTTATTCAAAGGTAAGCATGGTGGTTTTATATAGAAACACACAAGACTTGTGATGCACTGTCACATTATGTTAGGCTCTGAAAAAATGTGTTTAATGTCACGTTTCTTCAAAACCTTAAAGAATTAAAAAATAACAATTATTTTCTAGAAACAAATTCATTTATTTTGAAGACAAAACTTGAATGTGCAGCTCCTATAAAATAACACCTACAGAGCACTGCAGAAAAGTTTTCATGCTGAAAGAACGGCCAATATGGCTTGAGTGAAATGTGTTTGACAGAGGAGCAAGCGTATGGATGCTGTTGTTCAGCAGCACACAGCCCTCCCTTACAGCCACACAGTGTGAGGAGAGCATCTCCTAAGCCTGGATCTGCCATGGCTTTGGAGTGCTGTTTGGTGACTGCAGGAAGAGCGCTGTCGGGGGGATCATCAGTAGCTCTCTCCCAGGGAGATGAGCAGCATAGGCCAATTTCATATGCGGGGCTCGGCCCCTGGGTCTGAGTGGAGGTGGGCTGGGTCCACCCAGTATCCTGGCTTCATTAATCATCCCGCCAAGGCTTACCGGCAAACCCCCTCTCCGCCCTCTCCTAGACAACCCCTCGGATTACACAGAGCCAGCGAAATGTCAGCCCAAATCTGAGTCTTGATGCAGATAATCATTTCAATAATATTTCTCCATTTGTGCCCCCGATGCTAGGGGAATAAAGCTTTTCCACTGTCAGGTAGCATAAGACTACAGTTGGTGGGAATACTTGACTCTGAGCCAGATGGCTTAGCCATGCTTGCAGCATATGTTCAACAAGCAGTCCTGTGCCAAGCACGCATTAGGTTTTTATTAATTTGAAGCAGGCAGGAATGCATACATATATATTTACCTGATCTCAACCCCAGTGATTCCTATACAGAAGTTAACTAGACCCTACTGGTGTCTGCAGCAAGATAACATATCTATATATTTATGTTGCCATATTTCTAATATTACCGCAAAATATGGATTAGTTAGATATTATGTTGGAGAAAATTGTATTCAATAAAAAAAAAAAAACATTTTTCCTCTGGCCTTAAAATGAATTAAAATTAGTTTGTTACTAATCAAAGGCAATTATAATGTTTATTTATGGCTCTGATATCTGCCACGGTGACGTTGGATGTTACAAAGCAAATTACCATTTAGATGCATGAATATGCTTGGGTCCAAGACAAAAGAAACACTACTGCATTGGAGGGCAAATTTATTCATTACCACTAAGTTGAACTTCCCTTTAACAGCCCTGTGCTCTGCAATCCTGGGAGTTCTTCTCTCAGTGACTTATGGTAGTGCAGGGGGAGGGGGAAGGCGCGCCGAAAATGTCAATAGAAATAGTAAGTGTGAGAGGAAAGGCTTGCCTAATTAGTGCCCATTTAGATTTTATGACGGCTCTGAGATCTGCTCTTCCTGACAGAGAGCACTATAGTTGCATATTGTCCTAGCCTGAGGGAACCATAGGAAAATCCAGATTTATTGTACCTATCATACCAGCATATTTCATTTGCCATTATGAGATGCCATCTTGCAATGATGCGAGATTATTTATTACGGATTAAATTGTGGGTGCTGGATGGTTGAGGAACATTTCAAAGTGCCATCCCTCTTATTAACTTCTTCATTATCTACCCCACTGTGATCTGGAAGCTTGCTCCTCCCTACCAGCGTTAACTAATCTATTAATGATTGGACAATGCTTAACTTTTTTTCTACTCTGTGCATTTGTTTCCTAACAATAGTGCATTCTATCAATTTGAATTTTCAATTTTTCCTAAAGGTGAATCACAATAATATTGTGGTGTATTTTGGGCTCAAAATGACATTGAGAATTATATTTGTCGTTTTGTAAGGGCGAAACGTTTAAGGTAGACACCGAACGCTGCACACCCCTCTTGTTCATTCCCTTCTTGCTCTGCGGTTCCCAGACGCTTGAGTGGTTTTAAACATTTTGTTTATTAGATAGTGTTTATTTACTATGTCTCTTAAACCCCAGGATGTTGGCATTTATCCTATTTACACATCAATATTACATCTCCATGAAGGCTCTGAGAGTTGCATTTAAGTCATTGTGCAGGGTGGTATTAAAATGTACTCCATACTGTGAGGGGAGCTCGTCAGGGAATAGCTGGGCCCTGGACTCCCATTACCCAGCATAAAAGTGTCAGCCACTTTAATTACATTCATGCCTTCGCCGGTCTATTTTACTGCAGCCGCAATCAGGCTTGGTGCACAGATCGCATGCCTCTGTCTCAACCCTTTGGACACTGTCGGTGTTGAAGTGAGGATCTAGCATGATTTTTCAAACTTTTTCCCCTCTGTGTATGTCCATGTGAACTCATGATGTATGACTCAGAGTGCTGTTTAGACATTAGACATTGAAGGTGCCTCCAAGCCTGGTCATGGATCTCCAGTCACAGGCTTGAATGCTTTGTGTGCTGCTGCTAGTCCCTCAATGTGAATTTGAGTATGTGTCCCTGGGATTTGTTTATTAAGTCAGCATACCCTGGCCACTAAATATCAGTGCGCCCCGCTGAGAGACATTGCTTGTGCACACAGGACACCCTCGCAGAGTAAGGGTGACAGCGTAGGGAGAGAGGGAGGGATAGAGGATGGGGGGATGAGCGGAGGAGGGGGGGGGTCAATTTCCACTGGTCAGACTGTTAGTGAGCGCAGAAGAGGCAGTGTCACTTACTGTTTCACGGGGACGCTTCCTGACCTTCGAGGAGTGAAAGCGAGATCCTCTCTTGTTTATACTCAGCCATGGATCAGTGCGTGGAATATGTCTACATCCTCTCAGCCAATTTCACACAGAGGAGGCGCGGTGTGGGCGGCCGACACAAGCCGTTTCCCCTGGACGACGGGGCCCATCCCTCACGCACATGTCCTCTGTCTGGGACTGGAGGTATCGGAGACAAGACACAGACAGAGGCACTCTACTGCTCCACTGGGCCACACAACTATCCCCATCCCCAGGGGGACGCTCATGCTCTGACTCTGAGTCCTTATCTAAAACACAAGGAAGTATACTCTTCCAGCCAGACAGTAGTGAACTGATGACAATATTTATTCCTTTGGTAGCAATTTTAGGACACTTGATGCTTTTTTTTTCCTTTTTTACATTTTATTTCCCCAAACTGAGATAGAATTTATTTATTTACTTTTTACATTTTTTTTTAGAAACTCAAATACGACTTTTAACAAACAATGCAAAATGGTGAAAAATATCTCACAGAGCGTTAGCTGAAAAGAGCCCGTCTCAGAAATGACAAGGGAACAAGTCCCTCTAAAGGTAATTTATAGGCTGAATAAGTGGACATAAAGCACTCAGGTGAATTATCAGAGAAGCCATTAATTACCACTAATGATTTGAACGTGACAAACACATTTGCTATAAAAACTATTTATGATGCACATTAAGGTCAAGCTTTTCTTAGACGTAAGATTCGCGGAGGTATCAAGTCATTGAAAAATAAGCACAAAACAATCCTCCAAACTCCTTAATTAGAAAATAAGAGATTTGTACCATTGTGGCTCAATCCAATTTTACATTAACAATCAAAAGGTAATCAAACCTCAGTCAGTGATCACACTTGAAAACCAACTACTGCTCTTGGATGAAGCCTCTTCACTTCATGCCCAATTGATCTAATTACATAAAAGGAAATTCTCTCTCTCTGTCTCGCTGATATAGTAGTTCCTGTTAGATCCGGCTGTTCAGTTAATTAAGCCTTCATTCTTTATCACAGTGGTGGACCTGAGAAGACCATCCAATATTCTGTCTGTCAAGGGCCCTCTGTCAGTGCTTTGTCTTGTTTTGCAGCACAGCCTGAGGTGAGCGCAGCTCCAAAACCACTGTCCTATGTTCCCCTACACTGCTCGCCTTGTAATCAGCGACCCCTGTTACTCAATTATGGGGTGTGAATTTGGGCTCTTTGGTGACCTTATCCCAGTGATCCTACAACTGACCCTTCAATAAGAGTGCAGCCTTCCCACCACTGCTTGGTGTATTGCATCACATTTTTATTTTTTTCATTTGTGCGTTCTTTATGAAGAGGGAAATGAAAGGAAGCGGGTCACTCGTGTTGTGTTCTCACATCTACCCACTTCAGAGGCTGTGAACAGGGGCTTGGTGTTTACTTTGATTCTATGTAGGGTACACCTTGAGTTCAAGGGTTGGAGGCCAGGAAGCATCACTCTCCTCCTGTAGGTAATCATATCCAGCTTTGTGCTCCTTGTACCCCGACACTGAGGGTGGCAGCTTAAAGGCTGTCTGGAGCCTTGTTCCACCACCGGACCACACTTTTGATATCCACAGCAGTAGCTGTAGCAAGCTTTTTACACCAATATGTGTGATCCTGGAGGTTCAGCTCAGCTCCTGTGTTGATGTACAACTCTAATCTGTAGCAGACCATGTTTTATGTTCCGCACCTCATTTCTAGCACTCCATGGTTTAAAGATGACATATTAGCCAGCTCCGGGGTGGTTAAAGGTAATGCAAAGATTACAGCTATTTACTGAATTATCTGTCTGTGAGACTACCCTCATATCTCTGCATATATTACCTTGAGCTTGAGTTTAAAGAGCGATTGCTCAGAACAAGGAAGTTAAGGAGGCAATTACATAATGAAATGGGCCATCAATTCTGTTCGTGGCCTTTTTCTCTTTGAACAGAGATGGCCTAGATATCCCTAGTTTAGCTGACCCAGTGGAAGTACAACTGTTTGTATTAAACTCTCCTTTATCAGGGGACTAAGAAGCTGCATGGGTCTGTTCCGTAATTCATTTATTAATTACCCATCCTCTCAGAGCAGGAGCGGCCATTGTATTTACAGTGTTTCCATGGTGACCCTACCCCATTTATAAGGTTTGTGTCAGTATTAAGACAAGACCTGTATTCAAGTGGCCTCCATCTAAATATAGCGCTGTCTCATAATGTGAAATTAAAACTGTTCCATTACAGACCGGATCATTTTACAGTTTGCATTGAAAATGTTGGAAATATTTTTTGGGTTATATTTTATTCAGATATTATTGATGTCAAATATTTATACTCTAGATATTATACTCTGAAGAATAAATTGCATAATAGGTAAAAATACATTCCATTTTAGTACAATATTTCAGAATTTATTACAGTTACATCACTGCCTATTAAAAAGGTTGTAATATGTTCAGTAATGATCTAATATCTGGTATTTACATAAAACATCTGTAACTTTACCCATTAGCTTTGTATGGCATATAAATAAACCTATATCCCAAACATTTACTGTGACATTATGCATTAATTAGCATTAGAAAAAGTAATAACCTGAAATGAGTAACATAAAAGGTTACATAAAAATATAATAGTTAGCAAGTATTTATTAGGTAATACGTAATCATGTGACTTAATAAAAAATGAATGTACTAATTTGAAGTGAGAATGACAAAGTATTTTCCATTTGTTTACTAATAAATAATTAACTGGGATTAGAACTGTTTGTATGGTTGGATCAGATCTGTATACATACAACCAAAACAATGCATGTAATGCTACGTAAAAAATTACAATTCTGTTCAATACGTAAAATGAAAGTGGATTGTTTGATTAAGTGAACATCATTTTCATAATGTGATCACATGCAGTCCGCATTCTTTGTCTATTGTATTTTCTTTGTGCTCGCTTTATCTATTTACCTTTTTGTTACATATTAAATATGTGTAAAAGGTAAAGTCATTATTTGGTGTTGCTTTCTTTTTTATACCAAATACAAAACAAATCATCTATTCATTACTGTATGCACATTGTTATCGATGTATGCTATTAAACCATCACCATTTCGAATGTATTTTTTTTAACAGTACAAAGATGTGCATGTGATAAACTCTGGATGTACCTGTAACTTTCTGTTCATGAAGGCTTTAGTTTTTGTGGACTTTGCCACAGAAGCAGTAGATACCAACAGTAAGTGTCCCCTGAGCTGCCCAAGTTTCTCCTCTGTTCTGCTCAGTATTGTGGCTATAGTTTTGTCCTTCCGGTGTGGAGAGAGTCAAAGAGGAAGATAGTCCACGGTTCTTATTCGGGCCCGAAACAGGACCCACACCTTCTGTCACAGCCTCCAGCCCTGGGCCCGACGGCAACCTGCTGCCAGGCCTATGCACGCTGCCAGTTGTAGTTTTTTAATTGGCCATCTGGGGAAAGCTGGATCTAGTGTCTGGATATTAATCAGTAAATTAACCCAGCCATAATACAGCTTCCTCCCAGTGGAAGCCCGGCAGCTGTGGGCAGAGAAAGAGAGAGCGAGAGCACGAAAGAGAGAGATGAACCATAGGGGCTGGAGAGGCTGAAAAGGGAGGCTCCCGAATGGGCTGGCCCGTGATTGAACATTTCCTCTGTGTCCCTCGCCACGTTCCCCTGTCTGCAGTGCCGCTGACCCCCAATTTGTGCGACAATCACATGGAGGATTATCTCCAGCATGTCAGTGCGGATGTCACAGGTACCTCCTCTTGCTAAGGACAAAGCTGCACATTTCAGAGTTAAAGCTTGCTTTTCTGGACAAAACTGACAGCTGTATTGAAAGCTGGAGTGATCGGAGGGAGAGTGCTCTACAAAAGTTCAGGGGGAGGTAACTTACAGCAAGGTCTTTCTGTGTGGAGAACGGTTTTATGCGGTTGTGTGTGTGTGTGTGCGTGTGTGTGTGTGTGTGTGTGTGTGTGTGTGTGTGTGTGTGTGTGTGTGTGTGTGTGTGTGTGTCATTAGTGAATTTGACTGACTGGAATTGCTGGTGGTCCCCAGAGTTAACCAATTAAAAGGCTAATGAATATACAACAGCTAATTATTACAAGTAAGCTAAATCATCATAATAGACCTGTGTTTCCTACACTTTCAGCATTGAGTTTGGACATATCGAGAATAGTGACCAAATTTGGAAGAAGCATGCACAAATTGCAATATGTACACTATTTACTGTTTCAATAAAATACAAAATAATTGTGCTAATCTGCTTATTAAATCATATATTAAAGCATATATTCTATATATGTATCTTAGGATAGTAGAAAATAATTTGAGAACCCAAATATGTATAAAAGTGATTCATTTAATGAAATAGCCAACAAATCAATGCAATTTTTCACATTAATGAACAAATCCTCTAACTCCAGCATTGTCATAAAGTCCGGCTCTTTTTTTTTTTGCAGCGTTGCGGGAAACGGGAAAGCAACATCTCTACCAGATGATAAATGTGTATTGTGTCCTATTATATTTCATCATATTGCAGAACCCTACAGTTAGGATGTGGATGCCAACTGTTTCTCCAGCAGAGGAGTATTTTTTCTGTGACAAAAGCGTATTAATGTTATTTCTCCTCAAAACCATGCTGGATCAGGATCTCCAACTTGTATCATTCTGAACCACAGTAGTATTAGAAAAAAAGGCACAGCAGCGGATGTCACTATACATCACAGGAAAGCGATGTCAAGCACTGACCCACTCTACATCTTATATATTCATGCATACCAAACACAGAGACTGTAACGCGCACGGCGTATGCCATCTGACCCTGCAGAGAGCTTTTATGGTGTGATGTCATCACACCCCATTGTCATAAATGAACCAACTCACTTCTCCGCCCGCTTGTCAATAAATTTCCAAGGGGCCACAGTCATACGTCCCCACTCCACTGTGCTCCGGATGGACAGGAAATAATTGCCATGCAAAGAGTTGCACGTTTCCCTTTCTAATTTTAAGGGTCAACAGCATTTTAATACAATTTTAAACACACACACAGTGTTTTTTATGATGCATGTACAAGCTGCTTTTGATAGCTTAACCAGCCAAGCATGGTTAAAGAGAGAACCCATTGCAGCTGCTTCCAGGACCCACTTAATTTAGTCCCCTGACCCCGGTTCACCTGAGTCTGCATGGAAATCATAATGCAATTCAAGTGTGAAGAAAAATGATATATTGTGTATTTACCCCAAATATTTATGCAGGGCCTACTAACAGTCATGCTTACTCCTAATAAAGGGAAAGTGATGCCTTGTAACATTGGCAGTCCTAGGTTGCTCCCACATTGCCTGGGGCCATTGTTTCCTCCATTATCATTTTCATTGGATTCTATACAGGGCAGTGTTTACAATGCCTGCCTCATATACTGTAGGCCTTAGGTGTTTTACAGAGCCGTTTTGGATATTGAGAGATTTCTCTTAGAAATTTGGTTTTATTGTCAATAAAAAGTCCCCAGTGTTGCATTATTTGTATTAGTTAATCTTGCAGGACACATGAGGCATATTGTGACCCACATTTACAGACACGGTATAGGGAACAACTGCTATCCTCCCCACAATAGGCGCAATAACAGCCTGGATGGTACCCAACTAAGGAAATAGTAATTTTCTATGAGTGTGTGTGATCTGTAGGTGTATTTTTCCACCTTATTTCAAACATGTTCTTCTTCTGTCTGCTCAAGGTTGCAGTTCACTCAAACTGACAGCTGCTGCGCAGCTCCAACAATGTGTCTATTGCTCAACATCCCAACTATCTGCTGACCCGATGGTACCTTGAGGAATGAAAAGCCAATGTGGAGAACACAATAGGATAAAAGAGGGAATCCTCTGTACAGTTGCACCTCTAGATTGTATTTTTTTTATATTCGGCAGTTCACTTCCTTAAGAAGTGTGTCAATAGCTATTAGCTCCCTAACAAGGGGGATCAGGTGAGCCTTGTAGCAGTGACGCAAAGCTCCCCCAGACACAATCATGTTCTTTATATTTCCAGGGAGAAGGTCTGTACTGTACTGTATTCGAAGGGTTAGCCATCTTCCACAGGGCCTATTAGACTACTGTAGCGGTATAAAGAGTCAAGCAGAGAGGGTGTCTCATCAGTGCCGATAACAGGGTATCTGGTCAAGTCATTAGCTCTCCCCTTATTGAATTCCTAGACCAAATGAAGCTAAATAAAGATATAGATGGTGAGGCGCTATACAGCCCATTAATATGCTACCACCTCGCTCTCCTCCTCCTTCTCCTCCTCCTCTCACAGACACTGCCTTCACTCGTTCCTTCTTTTCTCTTACTTCCTTTCTTCCTCACTTTTTCTCCCTCAAGTTCTGCCTTTTCGCTCCCTCCATCCATCTCCACCTCCTTTCTATTCTCTCCTCCGTTGTCATTCTCAATACTTGTCCTCCTCTCCTCTCCTCTCCTCTCCTCTCCTCTCCTCTCCTCTCCTCTCCTCTCCTCTCCTCTCCTCTCCTCTCCTCTCCTCTCCTCTCCTCTCTCTCCCCCTTGTCTGCTGGGCCCTAATGGCGAGCGTGTACAGCCGCTCTGACACCGTCACATCTGCTGGCAGAGAGGGTCTCTCCCTCACCACACAGCCTGCTAATGAGATCTTCCCCCATTTAATTAATACCATAAGAATTTTAATTCTGACTGAATCAATTTAATGTGATGTGATTTTGTCAGCTCTATTCCCAGAGTAAGGGGAAAAAAACAGAGCGGGGCCCTGATGCTTATTACATACATCATTTCACGGGCCCTGCATTCCCTGCTGACTTAAACAAATTCTAATTAAGACTAATTAAAGCATCATTTATGAAAACGCTTGTGATAGTTATGCAAACATTCTGGGTGGGTATGCTCTGCATGATAATTACCCCCCGGTTTAAATTAAGACCTGTTCCCTGGCAATTATGCTAGCCACACACCAGCAGCACCTCGTGGAAAAGCGTTCTTTATTCAATTCCTGTAATTAAATATGAGACCTGGCTTCTGAACTATCCGCTCAGAATGCATTTTTATAAAAGAGACTAAGGATGATTATGCATTGTTGTTTTTCTGCCCTCTGTCAGGTGTGGTAAATGGAGCCAATCCAGTGCTCGGTATCAGAGTAACACTGCACTGGGGTTAAAGTGATGATCATAAAGCAGCCAGTGGTGATTGATATGCGATGTGACACCCGCTGCATCTGGATGAGGTGATTAGTCTGTGTTTTTTGGGTGAGTTTTTGTCACATTAGTGCTGGTTAGGCAGATGTGAACAGATGCCGTGTCTTAGATCTCCACCTCCACTCACCAGTGACTTTCACCGAATTACTTTAAACACGCGGTACGCCTACAACTGTACGGAATGTTTTTAGTGATGTGTCTTAATTTGGCTCAGACCAAAGTGTTAACACTCATAAAAAAAGATGTCTGTGCTGATGTGTGTGTGAAAGTAGCCTAGTAGTTGTGGCTAAGAGTGGGTCTTAGCCATGGTTTTACTCACTGGATAGATGACACCACAAAAGCTTGGACTTCTAAACCTTAACATTTTTTATTTTGACCTTTTTAGGGAGATAATATTTCTCAAGCTAGATGTGAAGATTCCAAGACACCACTCTAATTTCTGTACGCTAAATATGATGCTACCGCTAGCTAATTGTGAAACTAAGCTTAGCATAAAGGATGCAGACAGGGGGGAACAACTGTCCAAGCGCTGTCAGATTAAACAAATGAGAAACAACGTGTTAATTAGTGAGCTTTAGAAGGGCTGGTTACCTTTGGAGAGAGCCAGGCTAGCTGTTTCCGCCTGCCTCCAGACTTTATGCTAGGCTAAACTAAGTGGCTATACTGGTTGGATAGATTCGGTGACTGTGATCATTCCTCTCATATACTGTAACTCATCAATAAATGTTGAACTATTCCTTTAAGCTAGAGAGGTGTTGAACAAAAGCATATTGCGAATATTACTGTGAACTATAGCCTAAGATCTTGGCCTCACATTACGTACAAGGCTGATAAGGTGTATTATGAGAACAGGATTTCCCCTCTTTAAATGAATGTGCTGATCCAGTTGCTTATGTCAGCTGGCTGTTAATAGACATCCTGCAGAACGCTGCCTCTTTATCAGGCTTTAAGCAAGAGTGTACAGTGTGACGCCATTACACCTATCAGCTCTGTTAAGAAGGCAGCACACTCCCACCCAATACATTGTTTCACAGAGCTGGGGACCAGGCTATTCTTTTTTTATTGGGACTATATTTAAAGCACTTCAGACGTATTAATGACAGAGAAACTGAAACAGTTCTCTCTGTAGTAAAAACATATTCATCCAAGTCACAGGTCTGTCCCTGTCTTTAGCCCAGGTTTCTGATTTTATTAAGTGGCATGCCCCATCTGATAGTGGTGTAAAGCAGATTTACTAACGTTAAGTACAATTTTGTAATTAGCTTGAGTATTCCCCATTTTTAGTTCCTTTACATTTCTGCTCCACTCCATCATAAAGAGAATACAGTTTAAAGTCACAAGTCACTAGATTAAGATTTATTAATACAAAACATAAGACCAGTTTATAAAATATGATGCATGGATGAAACTAACCAATGCTAAAGAAAGTCTTAAAAATAAGCTCCCCCTCGACCAATTTCAACATTAAAGTACTGTTTAAGTATAATATAATATAATATAATATAATATAATATAATATAATATAATATAATATAATATAATATAATATAATATAATATAATATAATATAATATAATATAATACAATATTAATATATACCACTAACAGTGGCTAGTATGAAAAAATAAGTATTGCACTTTTTTGATGCTAGTATCTCTGTTTTTACTTAGACTACTTTACTTAAGTAAATTATTGGAATACTTCTTCCACCACTGCCCATAATTATGCTCCTCATGGAACTATTACTGTTCAACTGGCCACTCTTTACATACATCTCTCATGTCCGGAAGCGACTGTATAAGACACAGGATACTTTGTTTAGCTTCACAAATAAAACAACAAACAGACATGAAGCTCTATACGTGGCACGGCAATTCATCATACTTTTAAATGGTTTTAATAAAGTAATGGCTCAGATGGCTCGACGCACTGGTGTTGTTTATATGTTTGCACAGGATTTATCACTTCTGTCATGTTTGTTTACTTTTCTCTGTGTGTTCGATTTTGGCAACGCGGCGGCATTATTGCGTTTTACTTCATGAGAGGCAGCTGGTTCAATAAAATGAGAGAGAAAGGGAAAAAACAGGCCCCATTCCCAAATCAGTTGCTGGTGAGGTTGAGGGAACTGGAGCAGCAGGGAGCAGACCCCAGTTCCACCCACATCCTGTTTTACGTGCACTGCCTCTCCCTGTACATGCAGATGGCACAGGGCTCCCAGATTTCATTTGAGGTAATCTAATCCCTCCACTGCTCCCTTTAGAAAGGAGGAGTATTAGCAGCCATATGTCAACCAGATTTGTCAGATTATTCATTACAATTAATTGCTGTTCCACTTAAGGCCTTTAAGGCTGTGAATTGCTCCGAAATCTATTGCAAACACAAAAATTATGAGTAAAAGACTTTGGCCCTGTCATTCAAATTCCAGGCTGACCTTTAGCGGAGCCTGGCTTTTCTGAGGGAGTGCAGTAGACAGAGCCTTTCTAATTGGTGTTTCTTCAGTCTTTTTTTTTTTTGATTTTCACCTACAGGTAAAGTGTCTCTGTCTATTGTCAAGAAATGCAGGGAAGACTGTTGTGCCAGTCCAGAGTGATTACACCTTCCGCTCACTGAAATCCACTGTTCCCATTTTGTTGTGGTACTCGCTCCACTAAATATACTTACATATTGGTTATATTCACATCTGCAATGTGTTTAGCTTATTGTTGGGATGCATTAATACCATAGTTAGCTTTCTGCACAATGTACCCTGTCAACTGAATTTCAATGTAGAACTTTTTCGAAGGTTGGCTGCAAGGCAGCCTAATAGCCACCTGAATTAATGTGCTGTCCAAGGATATGAGCCATAATACTTTGGTGATTAATGTTTCACTAGTGCTCTGCTTCCATAGTTAGGGCTCAGATCCCAGAGATAAACTATTCACCACATACTCAGATCACAATCATATCTAATCTAAATCAGATTTCTTATTTGTGTAGTTCAGTTTAAAAATAGTTTTTCTGAAAAGCCTAAGCGTGTTAAAAAGTCTTGATTTTTAAATCTTATTAGTCAAATCAGACCAAGTAGTCCTTGAAGAAAAAGTCACAGAAAATTACAACATTACGATTGACTATGATTATGATTGAAATCCATGGGGCTGATTCATAGCTAATGATGTGTTTTGGTTAATTATGGAGTTAAAGCACTAGAGGAGTGACTTTAAGCCCGTCTGATTGGCCCACTTAATTGTGCTTTATGAGATAGGGGCTTACCATGCAGGGCTTAGAGACTCGGTGTTAGGGCTGAAGTAGGAGGAGAAAATCTCTCTCAGGTCATATTACCCAGGCCAGAGTTAATGAGAAGGTGGAGGTAAGAGAATCCATCACCATATCAATCTGCACCACCTCTCCCTTCACCTCAGCTCCAACCGTTTTTCATCTATTCCACATGAATCATCATTACTATGATACAACATTATCATAGTTACACCTCATATTAGACCTACGTGGTTTATGTTGTTTTACTGAGAAAGCGAATAAACACATGGGAAATTCTAAGATTCTAAGATGTCTTTATGCAAGCTGATGTCCTACATAGCACGCAATGCATTTGAATGTCATTGCTATTATTGTGTGTATGAATCAGGAGAAAAATACAAAGATCTATTGCTCATCATTAATCACAGTCAGGAGGGTCCACATACCGCTGTCTTGTTTCCTATTGTAGTCGACGGATCAGGCTGCCTCAAGTGCCTTCGGAGCAGCTCGATGAGATCTCCCATCCACCTGTATATTGGGAGAAGGAGGCGTTAGAAATATTTCAGATTCTCCTCTATACTCACGGTGCCGGGCAGATCGATGCTCTAAACACCGGATGCCTGGCCTCGTCTCATCACTGTACTCCTGCCGACTGACACATCCTCATTATATTACAATACGGTTGCCACTAAAGGTCATTCTCCCAGAACATAATCACACACAATCAAAACCACAAACTTCATATATCAAGGAGACAGTAAATAGCCTTGGGGTTTTATTTTCTACTGCCATAGAAATACTTTCGGTCTATTCACAAGCTGAAGTTTGGGGGGGGTGACTTGTTTTAAGATAAATCATCAAGGCGATGAGCAAAGTCAAATTTTTCTTACCGACTTATTTCGGAAGTCACAGATGATTCTAAGTACAAACCTGTGCATTTTATTGTTTTCTAGCAACAGCATTAGTATTTAGTATAAAAGTTTAAAAATCAGAAAGTTTCTTATTTAATGAAGATTTTAGCTGCCATTTATCAGATTGTACTCACTGAAAGAGATCGCTGTCCTGTCCAAGCTCTTATTTTATTTATTTTCCTTCCTCCTCCATCAGCAGTAGGTTGTCATGAAAAGAAGTGTCAAAGTAAAAAAAAAAAAAAAAGAAAGAAAGAAAGAGCGGAAACACACCCCTCTCCTCCATATTACCATAATGAGGAAAACACACTTAGTGGGCCATGACCTGATGTCATCTGATTATGCCCATGATTAATGATATCCTTTTACCAAAACATGCCACTACTGTAACTGTCTGGGATTAAAAGCAGCAGATGGTAATGTATTCATGCTTTCAGCAATAGGTTCATATGTCCACTGTGAACCAATGTGTGTGCGTACTTGCCAGGATGCAT